>CAUYON010071566.1:0-35474 GCA_963573935.1 Arctocebus calabarensis
CGAACTGCAAAACAAAAAAATAGCCGGGCGCTGTGGCGGGCGCCTGTAGTCCCAGCTACTAGGGAGGCTGAGGCAAGAGAATCGCTTAAGCCCAAGAGCTGGAGGTTGCTGTGAGTAGTGTGATGCCACGGCACTCTACCCAGGGCGATAAAGTGAGACTCTGTCTATACAAAAGAAAAAAAAAACATGCTACAGACTAGACCCCTGAGTAAACGGACCTGGGGCTGGTCTCTAAGTTCATGTCAAATGCTGTGGCTCCTATGCGTGCACACACGCCCACACACATGGCGTTTTGTCACATAAGACTGGCATGTCCACCTGGTTCTAGTAACAGGAGGGAGAAGAAATAGATCCAGCTCTAAGATTCAACTCTCATGCCCTGCAGCTCCTGCTGTGAGGGAGGAGCCGGCAGAGAGGTCCCGCATGGATAAAGTACAGACTTCACGAACCTCACAGCAAAACTCACACGTAAGGTGTGTTGTTACTGGGTTCTACATTTTCTACACAGACAGCCCTCATAGCAACTTCCAAGCCCAACTTCCCTGACTACCTGGAGAATACATTGGCTTCTTTGAGGGGAAAAGACCTTCAAGAGCAGAGACAGTAGAAAGCCAGTCACATTTTTATCCAAGCTGTGGTTTCCCCTAAACTTTTTTCTGAAGAGGATATTCAAAACAAAACTGCCATGCTGATTAAGGAGGCCATGGCAGCAAGCTTGCTCCCCAACCTGGGTCCCATGACATGGTCCACGTGGGGACAGACTAGGAAGAGAAGGAACACCCACACAACTGCACTTGGAATCCCCCAAAGACGCAGACTGCAGACAGCGAGCATCACTCCCGATTCCTGTTTCTCCCTGTCTACCATGGCTGAGCAGCTGGCTCTGTTCTTAAGGGACATGTGCTATTTAAACAGTAATGGCATTGAATCTAAGCATTATCAACAAATGAGAGAGAACCAGATACGATGGGCCTCTGAATAGAAGAACATGCAAGTACCTATGAGGTCCTTTTGTCCCTAAATAAAATCTGAATTGGATCAAACCTCTGGATTCAACATGCGGAGAATGTGGAGACAGAGACACACCTCAGACAATTCTATAGGACACACGGACAGCAAAATCCAGACAGCGGGGGCATGAGACAACAGGCACCCTAGATTTTCCAACAAATAAATTACAAGGAAAAGAAAAAAGAAGTGGATTAAAAGAGACTGAAAGAGATAACGTCAACCCAGAGCAGGGTGAGGCCGTTATTTGGATCTTGTCTCACACAAATGGTTAAAAAAAAAAACATTTATGACAACGGGAAATTAACAATATACATATTTTGACAATATGGAATTCCTACTAATATTTTATGTGTGACATAAACCATATTACTATAAAATTTACATAAGTATACTTATGATTCTTAAAAAAGAGATCCTTCCTTTCAGAAATTCATAATGAAATACTTATAGATAAGGTGATAAGATATTTGAGATTTTCTGGAAAATATAATATAGGGAAGGAAGTGTGGGATACAGGCTGAAACAAGGTTGGCTAAATTGCTGATGCTGACAGAGGAGACGTGTTCTGGCCATTTTGTGTATGTCTAAAATTTTTCTATAATAAAAAGTTGAAAAATTAAAAATGATTGCTGTAAATCCCAGCATTGACTTAGATCATTGAGGCATTTTTGAAACACCTGAACTTTTCCACCTGGATACACATTAACCAATAAACCAACACCCATTAGGTGTTAAATATTGTTTCTATTATCTCATAGGCAAGAACCAAAAACCTTCATGATTTTGTCCTAGGTTTGCAGAACTCAAGATAATTAACATGTGGACCAAAAATGGATGAGGACACATCTCTCAGCTCAGGGAGAAGAACTACGCTGCAAAATCCTTATGAGAATACAAAAAAGTGAGAAAAAGACAGGGCGATTTAAAAATTTTTCACATTATGGGAAGCAACTGCCTCCAGGAAGAACTTTATTTTGCACGTAACCTGTGCCATTTGAGACCAAAGCCTCATTTTCTCCACATTAGTTAGACAGCGAAGGGTGGTAACCCCCAGAATGAACACGAATCCGGAGTCTAATAAAGATGCCTTCTAGTTAAAGGTTAAATAAATGCCTTCTGGAGAGGAGCTGTCAGCCCACGCTCACGTGGTCACCCGTGCAATACACTACTCTTCTATCTAAAACCTCTCTATCAATTTCTACCCTAACCCCTATGTTCTTGGAAACATAAATACCTTTTCATAACTAGCCTGGGGATTTTCTTGGGGAGAAGTGGAATTAGATTTCTTTAGCAATCTTGCTCTAAAGTGACAAGGACACATGATTTAAATACTTGTAATTGAGAATTTCCATATGGACTTGGCCTTGTAAGTATCAGACACCAATAAACACTGCTGTTGAGGGAAAAATGTGGGTATAGTTTGCAGTTCTTTCTTGGGCACATCAGTTCTTGGCAACCAAGGGCATTTGTACTGGAGCCGTCCCTTGGGGCCCTCTGGAAGTTCAGTCTGCACAGTGATGGGGCAGGAGCCCGCGGGTTGGACAGGGTGATGGATTGTGAACCAGATGGGATTGGACATACACAGAACTATGTAAACACGGCAGTGAAACAATTAGAAGTTCTTCTCTGATGTTTAAATTGCATGCAACATTTTTTTCTTTTCGTGTAGTAAAAACAAACTTTTTATGCTTGCTACTTGGAAATGCAAAACCCATCAATATCTCAGCTGTCTTTGCAATAACTTCTGTGAATGTAGGAGTCATGGTGGTGCCCAATGGATGTTTGTTAACTAGTCCGACTATAATTGGTTCTTATGTCCTGTTAGCTGTTTTGTACTATTAAGTGCTGAGGAGGAAAAGAATGGGTCTCCCGAGGGGTCTAGTAGAGAGAAGGTGTCCTGTGGATACTTAGAACACTCAGAATCGCAGAGACAGAGAATATAGCGGTGGTGCCAGGGGCAGGGGGAATTAGCCTTTAATGGGGACAGTTACAGTTTCACAGTGAAAAGACTTCTAGAATGGACGGTGGTGATGGATGTACAGCAGGGTGTGGGGACTCAATGCTACTGAGTGGGTTAAGATGGTAAAGATGGTAAATTTCATGTTGTACATATTTTATCCCAGTAAAAATTTTGAGATCTAAGATAACATGCCCCATATTGTTCAGGATGGTCATAGGTAGTATGGGACAGATGGTCATTTTCAGAAGTATTCAATTTAAACAGCAGTTCCGTTTAAAGGTAATAACACCTTACCAGAAATGACACTGAACAAATAAAATGTTTTGCTCTAAAAATAAAAAAATAAATAAAAAGAAAAGAAAATAGGGAATGTGGCTCGTCCAGCTATAAGCCTGTGTGACTGTCAGCTGGGGTGGGGGTGGGGTGCTATAGGTGACAACAGAGGTCGTGTCAGGCTCAGGCCCTGCTAACCCTTGCCCCAGCAGGACATCCTGGAGGTGAATGTAAGATGAGAAGTTTCAGGGGCACGACCACCTTTCCCTGGTGGGAAGTATCAGGTGCATGGCCAGGGAAAGGTGGCCGTGCACCTGCTAGAATCACGCTGCTGCTTCTAAGTCACACCAAAAGGCCTGGACACTCCCTAGAGGCTTTGGAATTTAAAGGAAACCCTCCCCTAAGTGAGGATTTTTTTTCTCAACAACTCACAAGACCTTGAAATATCAGGCGTCGCCATCACAGAGTCTTCTAGAGTCAAAAAGATAATTTTGATTTTAAAAACTCCTCAGTTGTGATCAAACAAATCCAGAGTTCCTCATCGGAGCCCCTGAGCCCTCTCTGCTCTCCACTGCTCAGACCAACTCACCCATCGGAGCCTGGCCTGGAAGGGGTGCTGTCGGATGAGAGGGAGGAGACGGAGGCCACGGACAGGGGCCGGGAGGAGGATGGCATTGTGAAGGACCGCACCATGGACCGGGGGCGGCTGCCTCTTCGGTCATCCAGACTCGAGGGCTGAAAGAGAAAGAGAAATTCCTGTACCTAGCATGGCCAGACTTCCATGAGGAGGTGGCCTCTGCATGGTGGAATCTAGACCACCATTATCCACACTTTTATAAACAGTAGACATTCTAGTTCTCGATAGAACAACAAATGATTATTTTGCGGTCTTTTGAAACCTGACTCAGTATAGTAAAAATTATCAGAAGGAAACTTTGTAGCCTTTTAATTTTCAGTGCAGTTTCTTTACCAGGATACCCATGTGTCAACTCATTCCAAAGTCATAGTAGAATATCCTGACCAGAAAAAGTAATACACAGGGTAACATCTAGGAGGTGGTTAAAGAATTTGCAAGATTTTTGTGCATCTCTCCATGTTGACAAACCGTGCAAATTACTAAGACACATGGATCAGTAATGACAGAGCTGCTGAGACTCAACTGAGACACTCCTGCTGCCTCTGGGAGGTGACGCCCTCCCCTGCAAGGATGGTATGAAGCCACACAGGAGTCACCAACGCTCCTCCTATGTGCTCAGTAGCGGACTAGGGATGTGTCTTGGAGGAAAATGATGTCTAGATGGACTTTTCCATCCTCTTCTTGACATATTACCTGCAGAAGTGTCACTGAAATAGAGCATGTGTCAACATCTAGTTAGCTAGAAAATTCTCAGGTACCTGCACCCTGAGCCAGATGTTGGGACATCTGACTGCAGCTGCTGCACACTTGCCTTTAACCTGAGGACATGAGAACCAAATTCCTGCAGGACACTTCTCTGTGTGGCTTGGTCTCTGTTGAAACTACTCCATTCTGCTATGAGGGCACAAAAGCAGCCTATTTTGTGAATAAAGTTTTATCGGCACACAAACATGCCCATTCCTTTCTGCATTGTCTGTGGATGCAGGGATCCAGGTCAGGGGCAAAGGGGGTGGGGTGAACCCTGGCATTACCAGGCAAGACCATGGCTAGAACCACACAAGGGCTGAAGGCTGACCAGCGGTGTATGACAGGAGTTGGGGGAGGTAGGAGGACCAGGGCCTATGGGATAAGGGGCTAGGGGCAGCAGGGAGGACTTTGCAGGTAGAGTTTAAGAGAGGAGGCTGAAGCTTGGCACCTGCCCTCCCAGGTGGTTAAAGCGATGTGGACAGGACGGAGAGTGGCCAGAGCCCGTCTAGGCTCCCCGGTCCTCACCGGACTTGAAGAAAGAGGTAGATGAAGATGGTTTGAGAAACAAATATCTCCTGCAAGACTCAGAGGCAAACACAAACACCTCCCCGCTCCATGACCAGCGAAGGTAGGGGTGCTAATGTGGAGGGTACCCGCAGACTCCTTCCCAGGGTTCCTGGGGCACCTTCCTCACTCGAGAAGCGTCAGGAGACACTGGGCTCTCGCCCTGCCATCAGGGACTGACTGGTTATGGGTCTTGAGAGCCCCAGGGCTCCTGAGCTAAAAGCCAGGGCCGGGTAGGCTGGGGCTCTGTGCATTGAGAAGTTAGAGCGTTTCCAAATCTCTAAGGCTTAGGCCAGCTCTGAAAAATTGATAAAATGGTTTATGTCCTTTCTATGTTTTGTTTTTTTTTAATTTTTAAATCCGTCTTTTAGACAGGATGATACTATATTGCTTTTCAAAGTATTTGGAGATGCTTGCAAGTTTCCAAAGTAGGTAATTCAGGGAAGGCTCATCCTAGGCTGCCTTTTATCACACTTCTCCGAGCTGACAGAGCACCTGCCTGCCCCTTTCCTGCTCACGGGAAGCTGCCCCAGAGCCTGCCTTTGTGGTCCTGGGATGGAGAGGACTCAAGAAGGCAGCAAAGCATCCACCGTGAGCAATGTCCCCTTAATTCCATCCCTGGATCCCACGCCCCTAAGGAGCCTCCCCCCAGCTGGCCCTATAGAGAAGGGCAGCAAGTCTGGGTGTTGGTGCTGCCTCAGGGCATGGCGGGAAGTGCCAATCTCCAGGCAAGGATGGCTGCCATGGAGCCACAGCCGCGGGACACCTGTCCTTGGTAGTGAGACACTCCCACCGCCCACACCAACCCTGACTCCCTGCCCTTGTCTTCTCTGCTGGGCCCAAAGGCATAAACAGGAACAAAACAAAAGTAAACAAAAGGGATGAGGAGGAGGGATGGGCCTCAGCTGAGCCAGGCCGCTGGCTGTGACTTTGAGATGGATGTTAAATGACTGATAAAGGAGGAAGCTTTTCAATTAGCAGGAAAACTTTAAGATTTCCCAAGTGTTTATTTGTTAGTGTTCAAACTGGCACCAAACTTTGGAAGAGACACACAGGAACACACCTGAAACGCTTCTTGCACTGACTGTGAGTATAATGAGCTGTGAGCTCTGGAGCTATGAAGCACTACTCGGGGTTCTGACCTCCAGCAAGGGCAGCACCGATCCCCAAGCCCATCGCCCGTGGCAGCTGCTGCTGGGCTCTTAGTCCCCAGATTCCCACCCGCTGAGCCTTCAGACCACAGCCCAGCAGCTGTGCTTTGTCAGGTCCTGGGTTTGGAGGCCCAGAGCTCAGCCTCAGCCGGCAGCAGTGGGGAGCCTGGGAGAGCAGGTGGGGTGATCACAGCCAGTTACCCTCCCAGGAGAGCCCTGGGTCTTCTTCCTCACAGGCGAGAGGAGGAAAAGCTCAATGATGTGAAATACACAAGCTCTGGAGGTATAACAACAGGTCTGGGACCCTGGGCCTGACATCTGCTGGTGTGTGACCTCAGGCTAGTTAACCTGCCTGTGTCCCTGTGTCCTTGCCTGTAATAAGGGGATGACCAGGTGCCTGCTTCACAGAGCATTATGTGGATTAAGCAAATGGATATTTGTAAAACACTTGGCAAGGTCCCTAAGCACTGAATTAATGTTTGCTAAATGAGATGAATGTGCGAAGGAAAAGTGAATTCAACAGAGAGTGTGGCTGAGAATCTGGCCAAAACAGAAAACAAAATGGCGTGCTTCACTCAACACCTGGCCTTTGGAGAATAAAGTGACATGTGGTAAGAAGCAGAGTAGCTTCCTCCAGCTGCCTTCCTTCCAGAGCTAATGCCCTCATCCCTGCGCAATGGGAAAGGGGCTGCGTTCTCCAGGGTCCACAGGGGGCCAAGGTAGGTGCCAGCAAAACCCACAAGACTGGCGGGATGGAAGCACCACTCCGAACGTCTCGCCACGGCAGCTCTCCGATTATGGTGTCTGGCCTTGGCCCCAGAGCTGCTAAGACACGGCTTCTGAGGACAGACTCAAGCCTGCTGTAAGACTGCAACTGGGAGGCTTTCTGTAGGGTTACAACCAACAAGCTGCTCTTTGGTCATGCATCCCAGCCCCTGCTCAGAAACTTTTCATAAGCATATCACAAAAAGCTAGTTCTGCCCTTCCTCAGAACAGAGCCTCCTGCCCCAGCCCAGCGTGTCTAGTTCTTGGAGGTCAGGTTCCTTTCCAGTTCTTTCCCTTGATTCCTTCTGCCCATGGCGCACCTCCGTCTGCACTGGCCTCCAGCCTTTCCTGGGGCAGTCCTTTCCCTGGGCAGAGTCCTTCCCGGCTTCCTTTAGTGGGTGAGTCTTTGCTCAGAAACCAAACTACACAATCCCTCACATCCCCCCTCATGGCCACAGTTCTTAGACCTCAACCTTGACTGGGCCTCCTCTGTCATGGAAATAAGAGCTGCACCCTGTGGGTTACTGAAAACTTTGTGTGTGTTGTAGGACTACAGGAGTGGGCACAGCCAACCAGCCAAGTCACAGGAGCCTCTGGGTGATTCTCTGTGGTTCCACAACAGTAATGGTGGACTGTGTCCACAGCAGACGGGGTGTCTGGTGATCTAGTAAATGCGTGAATGTTTATTCACCTTGACATTTCCCATCATTGAAAGGAGGCAGCTGGATTGCTGGCAGGTGGACTGATCAAGGGGCTGGGCTCCCTGTGTCCTGCTGCTATGCAGGGATCGTGTGCACATGTGAGTTGCTCTGCTCTGCTCTGGGGCCTGGCAGGGCCGGGCAGGGGGATGCAGACACCCCCTCTCCCCACACAACCCACTCACCAGGGTGCGGGCACCATACTGCTTCTCCACTTTCTCCTTCAGCTGTCTGAAGCAGGCCTCCATCCTCTCATGGAACGGCCTCAGTGCTTCCGTGACCTTGTCTCCATGAATCCTGATCCCCTCGGCCAAAAATGGAATCTGAAAAACAGAGGTTGGGTTCCTCACTTCTTGGCTAATGGTCTAGGGGGAGCCAGGTGCACGGTGAAGGTGCTGCAGTACAAGCCATGTCTGCTTTTGTTCCATGTCAAACTGTTTAGCTATAACTTGTTCCGGTAGCAAAGGGTCATGTCAGAATGCAAACTTTTTTTTTTTAAGCCAAGAATATTGTTTTTATAGGCAATTGAGAACCCTATTCCAAAACGTAATTACACGTAATCTATACTCCTGAAGAATATTCTTATTCGGGAAGAAAACTCACATTTATTCTTCCTTAAAACTAAAAATAATCACTTCTCTGGCGACACTGCTGTCACAAAGTATCCATGCCAACAATTCACTTCCGAGCGTGGAGATGCAGCTGACCTTTAAATGTGTCACAGGAGAGACATTTCCATTCTCCCAGCCGCAGAGATGCACCAAAGTGGCTGCTGTTGGCAGTGGGTGTAGGAAAGGCTCCCTTTCTGCCCCCGGCCTCTACTTCCCCCGAAGGCTTGGACTAGAAGTTAGACCTTCTTCAATCAAGCTAAGAGGTTAGATCTTAATAATTTATAATTAAATCAAAATACTGATTACAAACAGATTTTCCTAATAGCATAGAACACCAATCTAAATGAGCAGAAATTTATTAGTGAGAAGGATAATAAGTACACAATTGAATTTCATGTGAACAAATTCAAGAAATCTTATCGAGATGAATCAACGCATAGAAAGTATTTGGTTGCCATTTATAGCACGCAGCTGCTGCCTGTCTTGGCACTCCAGGAGAGGAGGGAGACAGCCAGCGCCCCCCAGCCTGATCTCAAGCTGCACTGACACCATAGTTTGTTTTGCTGACGCTTGGGCCCAAACCCAAGGTACATGCCAGTTATCTCCTTCCGGCCAGTTATTGCCAAAGGAGAGTGTGTAGGTGAGATTTCATAATAGATGGGAAGTTTTAATATTCCATAGGGATTACTCATGCAGATGGCGGTCTCCCTGGGGCTAGATGCGATTTCCTCAGAGCCAACAGTAGAAAAGGCTCACCATTTCCTGAGTTCTGCCTTCAGGGATGACAAAGACAGGTGGGGACAGCGTCTGGTGGGATGGCAAACATGTATGTGCACCTCTGGTTGCCAAGGCAGGTCTTTGTGGGGTGCAGTCTCAAGGTGAAGCACAGCCACCTTAGATACTAAAAGCACTTTTGATTTAGTATGAATCTTTCTCAAATTTGTAAAATGCAATCTAATCATGTCTTTTTTTGTTGTTGTTCGTGATGGTGGTGGTGTGATGAAACTCTTAATTGGTCAGTTCTTTACATCGAAGAAGCCGCTTACTGGATGAGGGTTAAAACCATTGTGTTTAGGTCACTGGTCCTGCCTGAATTACAACTTGGCAGGTGAGAATCTATCACTCACCACAGTCCCTGATCTGCTGTTGGCTGGAAATAACCTGCTTATACGCTGGGACCTAGCCCCCTGTTCTATGTTTATTTGGGGCTGAACTATGATTCTACATGAAAGAAAAATAAAAATATGTCTTGTGTAAACACATTCCAACCTACAAGGTATTAAATAGACAAATAGAAGCCACAGACTCAAGCCTCAAATGGTCTTTGGACCTTTTAGTTCTATGGGGTCCCAGCCTGGCTGAACATCAATATTTCTCAGGCAGATTTCTGAACCAGATTTACTATAAGTGGCTCCCTGAAATCTGCCTTCCTAAGAGTTTCTCAGAGCCCAGAGAGGACTTTCCCAAAGTCACGCCTCTGGTTGTTCAAAACGAGCCCGCAGCCTGCTCTACAAAGATGCCCTGCTCATGCCTGGCATTTGAAGTTTCTCCTGTTTGTCCCTTACACAGATTTGTGCCCTGCATGCAGTGGAGAACATTTGGAAGCCCTGCTTGGTGCTCCAGGAGCACTACCCCTGGCCACAGCAGTCACGCTTGTCATTAGCTGGGGATGATGAGTGACTCCGGTCTTTCATCTTTGTACATTTCAAAAGAGAAATATGTTCACATCATAGCAGTTTAATATGAGACTGTATGGATTCCTCTTTGGACACTCTGCAGGGATGCCCAACAATGACAGCTGTGTTTAGGAAAGATGGAGCTGTGCCTTTGAGGAAGTTGACTCGTGACCTGGTGTCAGCTGCAACCCTGGACGAGGCTGCACACAGCCTGCACCCGGGCTGCAGCCTCCCCCGCAGAGAGGGGAGCCAGTCAGCCCATCTGAGTTCAGAGAAGGCAAGCAGAGCAGAGGAGCTGCCAGACTTATTAACAGGCTTTGCAGACGATTTTGGGCATTTATTGTACATTGGTGATGAAAACTCTGCAAACGTGTCCTGGGACTCCCCGGAGGAAAATCTCACTGTGCCCTGATAGAGATTCAGGAAATAAAGTCCCAATGAACAGATAAACAAAAGGAGAAAAAAGCACTCTGATGACCCCAAACTTGTTGTTTTTAATGAACCCATGACTCAACTACCCATATGAAGATAAGGGTTTTCAAAACATTTGCAAATGAAACCAAAATCATATATAATGTCTTAGATACGTATTTTTCATTACTTTTTGATTTAATGAAGTGACTAGAAAACTGGGTCTTTCAACTTTCCTGTGAACTGCTTTAAAATTCATCCTTTAATATAGTTATTAGGAGTGATGACATAGTGCTGACATCAAGTTGCTCTCTGGGGAACAAATTATTTTCCTCCGTAGGGCTTGAAACTCTTAAAATCCAATTTGCTGTAAAAGCTTACAGGAAAAAAAAAAAATCAATAGAACTTTTGCAGACCAAACTAGTTTTTGGATAGCAGTGGTTTTATAGCCTTCAGAAGAAGTTTGAATTTTGTGCTCTTTGGTTTCTGCAACATCTAAAATGGAATCATTAAAAATTTTAAATTTGCTCCCAATTTCTTAGTAACAGAAGAAGATGGATTGGGCACAGAGAAGCCACATGGCCCCCTTCTGGAAGCCTGGGACTGCTGGCTGAGCAAAGTGGCACTGGCTATGATGCCCCCACCTCTCTCTACTCAGCCTTCCCAGATCTCAGGGACAGCACCCTCCTTGCCTCCTGGTCAGGAAAAAGAGGTGTGAAGGAAGGAGCTGCCCCACGTAGCAGACCAAATGCAAGCTGAGCTCCCTGTTGGTCCGATATGCTTTGGGGGGACTCCAAGCAGCACAGATACACACATGGGTAACTGACAACCCAGCTGGGCACCCCCACAGTTACCTACCCTCTAATCTGAGAGCCCCTTAGGAAAGATTCAGGAGGCCTCAGTGCTCTCTTGGCATGGGCCAGGGCTTGGGACACTACAGCTCTGCGCCTGCCTGGAGTTCTGTCCTATCAATACCACACTGCTGGGTTTTCCAGCAGCAGGAGGAAAGAGACCTTGTTCATTGATGAGAGAGAACATCCTGGTGTTCTAATTGCTGACTGCGGGGAGCCCGGGAGCGGTGGGTGGGCTCGCTCAGGGACAACACTAGTCACGTCCGTGCTGACTGCCAGCCAGAGGCCCCCGTCCTGGCCGGGCACGTGTGCTGAGGGGGCCGGCAGAGCTGCGCTGGCCTACACTGAGCTTTCCTTCCCCTCTGGTCGGGCAAGGCTGGCATCTGACACTCTACCTGCCAAGCAATCAGGTCCTTGAGCTTCTCGATTTTTTCATGGGCCTCAGGGTGCTCCTGTAGGTACCGGTCTGTGAAGAAGGCCTGGAGGAGACAGGGACAGCCGCTCAGTCCACCTGGGCATCCGGCACAGATTCTCACCCTTACTGTGCATAGGGCCCTGGGGTTGGAGCCCGTTTCAGACTTTAGGGTTACAAACTGCCCAGTAATGCCAAATACAATAAATGGAGCTGACGGACCCCTGGGGAAGCAGGGGGGACCTGGCCGCGCACCATCACTTGGGTAGTGGACACAGACTCCCTGCTGCTCACACATTGCTGCCCCACCCGGTACCTCCCCAGGCCCGACCCACACCTACACACCTACAGGCAACAGAGCTGCCTATTTCCCGGAGGGTGCATAACCCCTGCAGCCTGCCCTCCCGCCAGTCCTCTCTGTCTCAATTTCCACCGTGTCTAGATCAGAGGTCAACACACTTTTTCTGAGAAGGGCCAGATGGTGAACATTTTAGGTTTCATGCACCATACGCGTTTCTGTCACAACTACTCAACGCTGCAACTACTCAACTCTGTTGTTTCTGTACCAGGACAGCAGCCACAGGCAGTAACTGAATGAGTGGGCATGGCAGGGTTCCTGGAGAACCTCCTGCACAGAAACACAGACCTCGGTCTAGACCGTGCCCCATGTCCTTTAGCTTCTGCCAGCTTCTATGGACCCAAGACCCAGGGAGACCAGCTGCCCCCTAGAGTGAATACTCAGATGCTTTTGTGTGTAGTGATCCCAGTCTCTGGAAGCCACCTGAGGCCCCTGGCTGCAGTAAGCCCACCCAGAGTGGATCATGGGGCCTTCCTGGCTGTCAGAGGACGCCTGGGGACTGAGCTGGGGCTGTGCCACAGTCCGCAGAGCCTGCCTCTGGGCGCCGGCCTGGTCATGGCTGGATCACTGCTGAGACTATTCAAAAATCATTTCTGGGGTTTGGGGACAGTGTTTAGAGTTTTCTGTCTGTCACGAGCCTTTTCGTAGTTTGCAAATCCTCCCATGACAGCGGGGTCCACGATGCCGTTGAGGAGCATGGACAGGGGGTTGATGGGCAGGCTGGGGTCATCCAGGTGCTGCTGCACCATGCTGTCGATCTTGTCGTTGGTCAATTGCATGGTCTCGATGGCATTCTCCAGGGGGCTGACCTCCACCTGCAAGGAAGGGGCAACGGCAGGACGTCAGCCCACCCCCGCCAGCTGGCTGTGAGGTGAGCAGGCTCTCTGCTCTCCCAAGCACCATTTTTCCCAGCAGAACTTCTGGATGTGATCATTTACAGCTCTACCAAGAGCAGCTGGCCCTCGTATTACCACTGTTTCAGGACAGAGCCCTCACATGAGAATTCCAAGGTACCAGGCAAGGTTGCTCAGCCCTGAGTACGTATGTGCGTGTGTGTGTGTACAAACAAGTGCACACTCATGTGTGGACACATGTATGGTCACTCCAGCTGGAGCTTGGACACAATCTGCCACCTTCAGAAAGGGAACCTTCCAGCCTGTTCTTGTTTTCTGCTCGTTTTATATAGCATGAAGGTTTTAGGGTGTTTTGAGGAATCCAGATGGAGACCTGGGCACTTTGGGAAGCCTGCTGTCCCTGTCTGGTCAGGGAAGATGAGGGAGGGCCCTGCC
This sequence comes from Arctocebus calabarensis, assembly GCA_963573935.1. Taxonomy (NCBI): domain Eukaryota; kingdom Metazoa; phylum Chordata; class Mammalia; order Primates; family Lorisidae; genus Arctocebus; species Arctocebus calabarensis. The sequence continues at coordinate 13,415 of CAUYON010071566.1, forward strand.
ATGGCCTCCCCTGACCTTGTGGGAAGAGCGCTCACTCCCCCAGAGTCAATGGGCACCACCAACCTGCCCTCAGCAGCCTCATCTGCTTACCTGCTGCTGTCAGGGGGACCTTCAGCACAGGAGGCAGAGAACACCTGTCTGAGAGGTGGAGGGGAGGGGGAGCAGGGAGGATGAGTATTATGTAAATTGCCAGGCCCTGTGCGATACTCCCTGGAGGCTCCCCATGTACTGCCCACCTTGCACTGATGGAGGAAGGGCCATGGAGAGGTCATAAGGCACAGAATGTGACCAGTCACATGCACCCCGAACATGTCCTAGCAGTGCTGTCCTGACCCCGCACCATGCTCTGCATTCCATCCCTGGCAAACAGCTTCACCAAAGGGATACTCCGGGCAAAACTCCATCTGCCCAGCTGCTAACTCCCTGTCCTTGACCTTGCTTGCCTCAAAGAGGAATCATTTCCTATTTTTATCGAACAAACAGGGGCTAACCAGGCCCTACAGCTAGCCCGGGGGGGTTGGTCCCCGGAGGCACAAGTCACGGAGGTTTGACAGCAGGATTTCAGTCCTGTCACTCTGGGATTATTCGGCTTCCAGCTGTCTTAGTTTGTTACAAATGGCCAACGTAGCCAGAGGATGAGCTGCATTCACACAGAGGGTCAGGGCCCCTGTCCACCTGGAGTGACTGAGCTGCAGCCAGCAGCCCGGTGGCACCCAGACCGAGGATTACATGGGCTGTGGGCAGCGGCTCATAGGAGGATTAGCGCCGCTGAGTGAAGGGCCTGCTTCTCTGTGCGCCGTGTGTGGTAAGCGTGTCACCAGCTCCAGAGGGCCCTGGAGAAGGGTTTGCATTTTCACCCGACACAACTCCAGACAGCCTTCCATTCTTTTGAGGCTACGTGGGTGTTCCCAGAGCAAAAAGTGAAAAGCGCCCAGGGAGGGCCAGGGAAGACCTCCAGGTGTCCCAAGGGCTCCCACCCTGTGGCCCTGCAGGGTGAAGAGGGCCAGTGGATCACAGGCCCTGTGGATCGGCCCAGAGCTCAGGCTGCCATGGGCCAAGGACAAAAGTGGACACACAGCAAGAAAGTGAGCTTCCAGCCAAGTCCTAGAGCCACATAACCAGTGCTTCAGGGCACTCTTTGCCGACTACATGGCACACAGGGTGAGATCCTGCCAGGTGGAGATGGCAGCTTGGAGACACTCAAATAAAAAACACCTCCCATAGTTCAATCAGATCTTTTTATACTGCCAATTGACACAGCCCTGGCATTTCAAAATAGTCAATAAATCTGCTGACCAACGCGGGTTCATGTAAATGAAAGTGTCCGATACACCTCACCGCAAATGTGAGCTTCATGTAAATGCAACTGTCCCAGGGCAAGGCAAAGTTTAGCTTTGCTGAGATGGAAATTGTTCTTCCTTTAAAAAGTGCTGGGGAAGGGTATACTTTCAGGCTATTTTTACTTGAATGAGCAAGTACTATTAATTAAGTTGTTTGTCATGTAAATGGCAATAAAACCATCAGGAAAAAAAGATTTTTTTAGAAAGTATGTAAATTGGAACTTGTCTTAAACTTTTCATCTGGTTAATAGAAAGAGCTGTCAAAACAGCACAGCTATGACTGAATTTAAATATTTTGTAAGAAGGAGTGAAATCTTAGTTCTGGTTTTCTTGGACGCTAGAGTTGGTTGTGATGACACAGCATTTCCACTAAAATACTGATGGGGAGAGACACGCTCTGAGGCACAGACAGGGTGACCACAGGAACTGTGGGGTGTGCAGTGTGGACGCTGGCCACGGGGACCACACGGCTCATGTAGGTGAAGAGGGAGTGTCAGACTGCAGCAGGGAGGGGAATGGACAATTTCTTCTGCGCGTGTCCTTACCATGAAAACAGACTTGACCTCGAACCACCTCAGGATTCCAGGTAACTTATACGCAGTTGTGTATATGGTCCTCTCTATCCACATGTTCTGCAAAGGAAACACACACATAATACTTGTCAGGAGAAGGGTGTCAGCGGGTGGACAGGTCAGCCCGAACGGGGCCCTACAGCTCTGTAGGAGTCAGGCCCTTCCTCGGGACAGGGTAGGGGGCTGTGCACTGAGTCACACCTCACAAGCCATGCTGTAATTAACAGTCACGCAGGACGTATCAAAGCACTCTTGGTCTGCCAGCCAGCGTTGCAAAGAAAAGTGTAAGATAGACATCCCTGACCGTGAAGGGGTTCCCTCTTCAGAAAGTAGATTTTTGGAAAGCCTCTACATTTTGGGAGGTTTATGTTAATCTTCCTTAGCGTTCAACAGAAACTCAAAGGTGCCAATGCATTAAGGAAGTCTGGGTCTACAAAGTGACCTCTCACATTCTAATGAAATCAGTCTGCATATTTTAAGCTTTAAAATTTGACATAACTAATATGTTTACATGAGAACATAAAGATATGACAATAAAAGAAGAAAAAAATCACCCACAGAAGATGGTTTAAACATTGTACTATTTTCAAAGCAGTTCCCGACTGCTTACGATGTATTAAAAGTATATATATTGGTGGTGCCAAAAAATGTAGACACATTTTAAGAAATCTTGTTAGAAGTAAAATTGGTCATTCCCCAAAGTGTGTGAATTGCAGGTACAAGGGATGTGTGCAGCACATCCAGGTACACTTGACCAGCAGACTAACTTCAATTTTGAAAATTAACACTTGGATAACATCTCTTAAAACATGTATATAGGTTTTTGGCACCTGCTATATGTAAATTTAAAATAAAAAACATTTTTTACTCCGTGTTCTTTGTAATATATAGTGTATTATATATTGCAGGGAGTTGTGTCAAGCCAGTACATAAGATTCTACATCTCTCTACAGGCTGTACAGAATCCAGCACAGGGGAACTCATCCTGTCACACGTCTGGCCGGCCACCTGCCTCCCTGAATTGCAGGAGCCCTGAGCAGTCTGAGTCTGCCAACAGTCATCTAGATACAAATAATGGGAGGAAGAAATTCCACAATTCTAGAAAACTGGCCTGGATCTTGGAAAGCATTTATCCCAAACCTCTTAGATTCTACTATAGGAAAGAGGAGGGCCTGGTTGAGGCTTCAGAGACACAGGCAAGGACTTTGGTATCTCAGGCCAATGCTCATTTGTCCCACGGAGATCCCTAGACAGAGAAGTATGCTTGTCCTTTAGGGCAATGGTTCTCAACCTTCCTAAGGTCGTGACCCACAGGTTGAGAAATACTCACCGCTTTAGGGCCATCTCTAGACCAGACCTCTGTGCTTTCTCTCATGTTAACACCCCCTGGGGGTCTCTGTGTTTCATCTGGGCATTCCAACCAGCTACTCAGGACTGAGGTCCCATCTTGACCCCGCTTGTTGGCTGGCCCTTGCTCTCTGCCGGGTGGGCAGCCTTCCAGCCCCAGCACAAGGGGCTAGAGCCTGGCTTCCCAAGACTCCAAAACCCCCAAGCTTACCAGGAAGCCTGAGGACTTGTCAAGCATGGATCCAATCTTGTGGCTTCTGAATGCTTCATCTAAGTGTACAGACCTAAATGGGGCCATCAGGGGATTTCAGGGCCATTTAGCAGAGCAGCCTCTGAGGCTTAGCGCGGCTCACACTGTCAGGGTCTCAGTTATTCTTAGCTCTGCACCCGACCGGCCGCGCACCCTCGGCAGTTTGCTTGACCTCCTTGTGTCTGGTTCCTCTACAATCTAAGAATATACCTACTTTCCAGGTGGGAGAGGTGTGAGGGAAATTCAAGATCTGCCTATAAATCCTGCAGTGCAGAGACAGTACATAAATACTAGCGTTACAGCTTGTAAGGACTGTAAGATCCAGACTGCTCAGAGAGCCGCTGTCCTTGGCATGCCCAGGCTGTGTCTGCGTGTGACCTCCCACACTGGTCTAGACAACAGCGCAGTGACCAGCTGCCCAGTGGGCCCAGGACGCAGGCATTAACCAAGGAATAGGGGTTTTGTTAGAACTACTGAAGACTTCAGAATTCAAAGCTCCTCCCAGCCCACTCTGAGTACGCTCCCGGCTGGGAGGCTCTTCCCCATTAATGTCCTGGGGCAGGATAGGGAAATCAGGCCGGAAGCCCCTCTTTACTTGAGGCAGCCCTGCTGGAAATGTTCCATGCTCACCTCTCAGGAGCAGGTGCTCACTCAGCTTTCACATCCTGCATCCCATATTCCCCCAGATTGCAGGTGAGGGGAAGGTACTCTTAGCAGTGCTGTCCTCCTGGGGGGTCTCCAGGGCTAATCCCTCCCTGCCATACTGGCTTAGCTAGGGGTTTCTGGAGGTTTGTCCAGCCAAGACACACATTAACATTTAAAAAAATGGGTTTATTTGATGCCTTTTAAAAGTAGAATCTATTAAACCAGTTGCCATGTATAATTTTTCAAGGCTTTAAAGACCTGTGTTAATATTTTCATGACTCCAGAGCATGGTTTGCAATACGGGGAAGCTATTTAGCATCTGGAAACCTTTGGGGTGGGTTGTCACAACTGTGGAGGTGGTGCTGGCATCTGGTCGTCTAGTCACATCTTTAGTAAAATGTCAAGTTTCTCAAAATTTGGTTGGGCAATAGGTTAGGATTTCTGCACATCCTGTGGAAAGACATCTAACACTGCCCCATGGTAGCCTTTGGGGCCACACTTTTTCACAGGTGGTTTTGTTATTGCTGAAAGGAGTTGTTTTTGGTTTCTGTTTTGGTGGTTTTTTTTGTTTTTACCGCAAATTCATTGTCTGGGTTTTTTTCTCCCTTCCGGATGGGCCGAGAATATTCAAATCGCTGGACCTCGTTCACCCTGTAAAAACTGTACAGAGATAAGACAAATGGTTAAACATTTAACCTGACAAACAGCAGATTTGCTTTTAGACATGGGGCCTGGCCTCAGGGTATGTCACTGCATCTTATAAAATGTCCCTAACCCTGGCCTGATGCCACAGCCTTGGCTTCCTCCCCCAGCCTCAGAAGAGAGGCCCTGGAAGGTGGGGAAATGAACTTGGACTTCTGCCTCCTTTGCCGTCCTGGCAGCCCTCAGGGAGAAGAGATTCTGGGTGGGAGCAGAAAGAAAGAGGTGAGGGAGAGGGGAGCGAATATGGCTTTGTGTTTGATCTACCTATTTATTATTTCTGAAAAAGATCTTTCATACTTTAGTTTCAGATCTGTGAAATGCAGATATGGCAACCACCCCAAGAGTGGCACCCACGCACCCTAAGTGGCCTGCTTCCCTCCCTGGGGCAAGGCGAGGGGAGACTCCCTTCTTCCCCTGCACTGAAAGGGCACAGGCCCCCTGCACCCGAGGGAACTAACTATGTGTTTGAGTTTGCTCTGCAGCTCATGACTTGCAAATGCTTCTTCTCCCTAGGAAGAAAGGCTGTGGGCCTTAAAATGCATGCCTGAGAGCAACCATTCTCCAGGAAGCAGGGTCCTGGTTCAACTTCCATTATGGCTGATGCTGAAAGGTTAAAGAAACCACCAAACTTCAGGATACAAAATCAGATCCTGAAAAATATTAGGCCTTCAAAGAAGGTAACTTTTTCTTTTTTTTCTCACTAGAACATGGATCAAATAAGAAAGAAAGTTCTCAACCTCAAAGAAACATCTGCTGAGGCAGATGTTTCCGCACCATTGCTAAGTGAGGAGCAATTCAACTGAGAGGCATAAAATCTCACCTGAATTTGGGCTGTTGACTCCTGAAATTTAAAAGCCACCCATAATCCTATATTATGTAACTGTTGTGCTCTGGGGGTGAAGGGCTCATCTCTCAGGTGTCACCAAGAACACATGTCTGAATCTCTTCCCCCCCCCTTACAAAGTGCAAACACTCAAGGCCACGCCTGTGTGCATGAACTCGGATTTGCTGGGTGTGGGGCTGGGTTAGCCCACTGGGTTAGCCACTCAACAGGCACAGTGGCTCACACCTGTAATCCTGGCATTTTGGGAAGCTAAGGTAGGAGGATTACTGGAGGTCAGGAGTTCAGACCTCCATCTCTAAAAATACTAGCCAGAGGTGCTGGAACGTGCCTATAGTCCAGCTACTCAGGAGGCTAAGGTGGGAGGATTGCTTGGGCTCAGGAATTTAAGGCTACAGTGAGCTGTGATGGCACTACTGCACTCCAGCCTGGGTGATAGAGTGAGACCTTGTCGCTAATAATTTTTTTATTTCATATAAAAAGCTCAACAGAGTGCTCTATCCCACAGGGTAGATCTACAAGAAGACCAGTTTTTACTCAGTTTTTGCTCTCAGTGATCTTGGGCAGCCTCTGCATTCTCCCAGGTCCTGGACTGCCTTCTTCCTTTGCTTTTTTCCCCTTTTTTTGAGACAGAGTTCCGTTCCCCTGATGGAGTGCAGTGGCATCATCATTGCTCACTGTAACCTTGAACTCCTGGGCTGAAGGATCTTCTTCCCTTAGCCTCCTGAGTAGCTGGGACTACAGGCACCTGCCAGAAACAGAATCCAGCTAATTTTTCTGTTTAGTAGAGACAGGGTCTGACTCTTGCTCAGAATGCTCTTGAACTCCTGAGCTCAAGTGATCCTTGCCTGAGTCTTCCAGAGTGCTGGGATTACTGGCATGAGCCATCATGGCCAGCCTCGTGGATGTTCTTTTAAAAAGCACAGAATAAGCATTTTGAAAGCTAATCAGAAGATAAAATCCATCTTTAAGAGGTAGAATTATTAGCCAAAGATCTGTAACCAGCCTCTTAACACTCTCCTGTTGGGCAAGAAAAATGAGATGATTACCTTACAATCTGCTCTGACACTGGCCTGTGAAATTTAGGGGGCAAATCAAGCTTGGGCTTCACAGTGAAACATTGAATATCTGATGGGAAGAAAGTTAAGGACCAGTCAGGCAGCATGGACCGGAGCCCCCAAGAACACCCAGACACCCAGACGAACAACGTCTCAAGGGTTTCACAGTCCATATGGCGGCCTTAAAGGATACACTGGCCAGGAGAGTTTTTAATGTCATCGCCTGGTGGAGATGTTGTCTTCATTTTCTCAGCGTTTGGAAACTGAGTTAACAGGCGAGCTTCAAAATCTTCCCGGCGTTCATACTCTTTCCCCCGGTAAATGAAAACTTTTCCCTGGAAACAATGACATTCATTAAATAACATCCCAGGAAGACGGCCAGGAAAAGGTCACACGCAAATGCACTGGTCTTCAAAATATGCTTGATGGGTTTTTTTTTTTTAAAATGTCATTGAATTTAACGTGTAATTTTTTAAACTTGTAATTGTGTTGGTCTTATTGAACAAGAACGCAGGGATATAAGACATGAGTTAGCATCTTTGGGAAGCCCTGGACACTATGTTAGTAAAATCTAGTGAGACACCTTCATCTTGACAGTAACAACCAATCTGACTTAAATGACTAGGAAAAAACCAAGCAACTGGAGCTTGGTGCTACAGAGAGCATGAGATGATGAGAAAGGGTTAGGGAAGCCAGGCAAGTGGATATCATGAGCATAATTTTTTTGCGGGGTGCTGGGGGGGGGGGAGGGATAGGCTCTAATTAGGTAGTTTTCAATCTGCCGTAAGGAATTTAACTCCACTTCTCAGTGGAGGAGTCAGCCACGCAGGATCCCACAAAGGGATCCAGACCAACGCAGGAAGTGAGGAGGCTCCCTGCCTCCCCCAGTGAGTGACGGGGCGGATGGATAGCAGGACTCGCTCGTCACATTCAGAGAGGCTGGACAGATCATTATCCATCAACACATGACAAGATAAAATACGTAGAGCGAGCTCGTCTTCTAAGGGCTGGGTATGGTCCATCTTTTTGTCACTGCCGTCAATTCCAAGTTGGAGAGTGCATTGGGGTTGTAACAGATGCTAGGCTAGGAAACTTGGGGCGTGGAGGGGAGGTGAAGTGGCTAAGCCTTGCTCTTCCTAACACGAGACTGTCTTATTGTGGCCGTTTCTGTCTGGGTGTGACACAGTCACTCTGTCAACGTATCTGTTAAGAACCATTTTTCTTGCAAGATGTAACAGGTCTCTGTCCCTTCAGACTCACCAAATATGTTCTGAGCGTCAACTGAGTGATGAAAAAGGGCCAGTGGGCAGAGAGTTTAAGGCTGCTGCTGGTTTGGGAAGCCCTCTGCGTCCCCCACCTTCCCTGCCCCTCTCAGAGGTGTCTTGATCTAAACAAAAACTGAAACAAAGGACACGACGGCAGGCAGAAGCCACAGGGCATGAGGCACAGCCGTCTAGGCAAAGCTTCCCACAAGGGGACTTAGTTGCATGGGTGTACCTGATATTCCAATCAGGCGACATCAGTCTCTAGATTGGAGGGTCTTAAGTCAGCTGTAGTAATTCCTGGACAGACGTTGTGTGTATGTTTTGGGGGGAGGCACGCAGAGAGAATAGCATTTTCCTGCGTGTTTTCCATTTATCTCTTACAGACTCAGACACAAGTCAAACTAAAATTTATCTAATCACTGGATTTCGAAACAGAGAGCCTATGGTACTCAGTCAATTTATTCCTGCTGTGGTCTGAATGATTGTATCCCTGCCCCCCATCCCTCAAATGCTGAAATTGAATCTATAAGGTATTAGAAGGGCCTTTGGGAGGTGATTTGGTCATGAGGGCTTTGCTCTTGGGAATGAGATTAATGCCTTGGTAAAAGATGCCTTTCCCTGCTGTCCTATGAGTGAGGACACTGACTCTACCGGCGCCTTGACCTTGGACTTCCCAGCCTCCAGGACTGTGAGCAATGAATCACCCTGTCTTGGGTATTTTGTTACAGCAGACAAATGCACTAGGATGGCCCCCTTCCTGAGACCCAGTTTATTCTGAATTCTTATAAGTCATTAAAAAACAGTTTAAGATTTTTTTCCCCCCACTTTATGTTAAGGTATGTCTTATTGTACCATTATGGAAGAAAAATGTTCTATTTCTCTAAAAAGTAATGTCAAGCAGAAACCAAAGTAATATGTAGTCTTAATTAGAAATATAAATACACAGTTTGGGCGTCTTACAAAGCTATATAAAGGCACACACTTCAGAAATTCAGTAAGATTTAACGTGTAATAGGCTACTCTAAAACTCCCAGGAATTTGTTATGCTCTACGTTAGAAGAAAGACATAATAATAAAATGTATATAAAGGCTTTCATAGAAAAACACTAGTGAGTTATAGATGAAAACACTAATAACATTTTCTAGAAATGTCAATTACTTTGCATTTTAAAGTCATCCCTTCAAACATGAAAAAAAGGGGAAACTATACAGAGTCAAAGATGTTTATTTCTTGTAAGCACCATAAATATTAATATGAAAGCAAAAAATGCTGAGATCCATTTTTAGAGAAAAACAAAGCAAAAAGGACAACAAATCAGTTCTCAGAGGCTGTTCTCTTAGCACAGCATTAAGGGCCTAAATATTCTGTCCACTTTTTGGTAACTGCTAATGTCATTGTCAGATTGACCCCTGGCAGGTGATCTGTGAAGTGTAATAAATATATTGCTACAGCCCCACAAAATTATTCAGGTGTGGCAGGAAGTCAGGTCCATATTAATCAAGCCTGTTAAGTTCTATTGGCACTTTGCATTTTGTCCTTTTGACAATGGAGATGACCCAGCACCATCCCTGGGGCCTGCAGCCTGTGTGAGCTTCCAGCATGACTGGGCAGCGATGGGCTCAGGGACTGCCGCCAAGACAGTCATCTCGCACAGATCACATCTGGTGGCCATACACCACGGGCAGCTCTCTGTCCATTGGGGCCACACATAGTATTTAACGCCCTGGTGTAGCACAAGTCTGCCACGGTCGAGGGTCGGTCCTTCTCATTTTCTTGGAGACACACACTCTGGGACACACACATACTAGTGGCTTTTAGCAACATTAAGTGACCAGCTCCCAGCTCATTCCATCCTTCAGCTTTGTTTGTCATGTAGAATAAAGTGATTTTAAATTTCTCCCTATTTAGAGTTTGAACCAAATGTCCCTTATTCATTATTGTTTTGGGTTTTTTAGAATATAAAAGTATACACTTATCCGACATTGGAGAGGGAGAAATAGTGGGGGATGAGATGAGAAAGAGAGAGAAGAGAGCAGAAGGCAGGGAGAGAGAGAAGGAAGATGGGGGAGAGAGGAAAGGAGTAAGAGAATGGCAGGTGTCCCAGAGGAAGAAGGGAAGAATGCACACATGCTCACTTTTTTAGAAGGGAAGAGTTACTTCTAGATCTGGTTTCTGATCAACTACTGTCGGAGGTGCACAATGAAGGGAAGAGGGCAGGCTGACCAGCAGCAACCAGGGACGCGGGCTGGACGCCTTTGCCGCCCGGGCAGGGCACTGAGTAGTCAGCTAACCTCACCATCTGGCGCAGGCCGGGTCTCTTCTAGAGAGAACAATGTGTCCTCCATAAGGGGAGTGTTTGCATCCCAGGGGTGCTGGTATGATGAGATACCTTGTGCCATCAGCGACTCCCGTGGAATCAGAAACACAGGGGGCTGGAGGAGCACACATCCAGGCCTGGGGCAGTCTCCCTCCTGGCGTCATGTGTCCCAGAGAGCTGTGCTCAAGGCAAAACCATCACACATGGGCTCCCGGGACAAGACAAAACCATGTTTCTAAAACATGTCATAAGAAATGTCAGGAAATCATGACTCACTAGTCAATGGCATCCAAGAATGTGTTTTTGAGAAATTTTCAACTCTTTTACAGTAGGTAGGACTTCAGTTGTTCCCATGCTCGTCATGCGAGTATCAGGAATGGGTATCTGGCCAGTGGTGGCGGTGACAGCATCGTCAGGACTCCAACAGCACACGCCTGCCTCAGAGACGGAGCCTGACCTGGAGTTTCCAGCGCTGTGGCCATGAAGCTCTGTTTCCAAGTTCCCACATAACCAAAAATGCTCATGTTCAGAGTGGCACATTGGGTAAAAACAATCAAATGTTCAGCAGTAGATAAATGGATAAACCAAATGTGTTCTACCCATACCGGGACATATCCATCAGCTTTTAAATTAAGGAATGATGTTCTGACTCAGGCTACAACAGGGATGGACCTTGAGGGCATTATGCAAAGTGGAGGAAGCAGAGACAGGAAGACGAACACTGTATGGTTCCACTCCCACGAGGTACCTAGAGTCGTCAGATTCATAGAGACAGAAGGTAGAACCCAGGGGCTGGAAGGAGGGAGTTCGTGTGTAGAGTTTCAGTCTGGGAAGATGAGCAGGGCCAGAGATGGGTGATGGCGAAGGCTGCACAACGACGTGAATCTATCTACTGCCACTGAACTGTACAGCTAGACGGTGACAGTTGTGCATCTTACTGTGATTGAAACAATACACACGAGAACCTGAAGGAGAGTCCTTTTCAGGAAAATCACAGAGAAGGTTTTACCCGACCAAGGCAAACATTGCTGCCCCTCTATGTGCTGAGGGCTGAGCACAGCACTGTGAGAAGATGCAGAGTGAGACTTTCTAGACTAGCAGTTCTGAACCTGTGGGTCGTGACCCCTTTGGACAGTATTAAAGGGTTGCAGCATTAAGAAGGTTTAGGACCACTGTTCCAGATGGATGCAAAGTCCCCCTCCTTCCTCAACAGCTGAGGGGCAGTCTTGATTCGGATTGAGTAGCACCACCACTTACCCGCAGGAATGTTGGGAGCCCTTGTCCGTAGTAGCCAACAGCAAAATAGTCAGGCTTGGGTCTTACCACCTTGACGATGTTTTCATAAAACTGGGCCTGCTTTTTCTGGAAGGAAGGAAGTATATTTCAGGTTTGAGTAGGGTATTTGAGCATCCATTCTTCTGGGCTCTTCTCGGGGGTTCTTTAAGCCTTGCAGGGTAGGGTGGGAGTATGAGAAGGTGGGAACAGAGTCCCAACTCATGCACCTGAGTTCAATCTCACCATGGGGCTTTGATGCTATTTTTCACTCATCCTCCATCATTTAGCAAGAGAATCTGAGCAGACAAGCCAAATTCAGCAACCCCTTGTGATTTACAGGTGTTTTCAATAACCAAAGAGGTGTTACAGAAATGGTTTTTCTCTCTCTGGCTGGCCTGTAGTATCTGTCAAATGGGATGGATCAGATACTGGGTGGGATACATTCAAGAAGAATATAAAGGAACAAAATCATTCTGTTCTACTTTAATGGCAAAGATGACAACATCATTAAGGCAACATGCCGCACATGGAAATGCCATGGCTGGGAGGGCAGTAGTTAGAAACTTACAGAGTCTCCAAGGGAGAGGAAGGGTCCAGCTACGATCTGTCCACCCCGCTCTTGTGGAAGGCTCAGTTTTAAACTAGGAAACTCTCAGAGACCCCTGGGCTGTCAAGACCACTATGTACAAAGCCAGCAGTTGTTTCCATACAATTCATTCCTAGATGTCTCAAAGTTTGATTATAAGAGCTAACTTGGGAATAAAAAGTAAATATTCATGGGCCATAAATAAAGTAAAACCATCTCCCTGGACAAACTGGAGGGACTTATCAAGGCTATGGAAAGCCCGAGGTGAATCCTAACCTCAAAATGGAACGAGAAATTTCAGAAAAACAAGATTAGATTGCCCGTGTAAATGAAAAGACAGACTTACCAGCAATTCGCTGAGCTGCTCGTAATCAAACATTTCGTTCTCGTACTGTTCAGCTAGTTCCTTGCCCAGGGCAATGGCCTCCTCCCACATCTGTGAGTGAAAATAAAGAGAGAAAGAGAGACCCAAACCTGAATGATGCAGAGTCAAACATTGAAACAAACATTCATAATAAAACAATTTCGACATGCATCTGATTAACGGAAACACTGTGGAAATAATGTTGGAAAAGCACAAGGATTTTCTAGAGGTTCCTGTCCTTTGGTTCCTGAGCCGGCATCGGCTGGCTAAGCTGGTCAACCACTGGCCCATCAACCTTGCCGGCCTCTGAACATCCTCCCTGGATGTCATCGTCCTGTCACAGATGTGGCCCTGGAGCCCACTGTCTGCACAGCCTTGGACCAGGCAGAAGGAAACACAGAGAACAAACCACGGCTGGCAGGAGCATTTGTGCAGAAACGGGGGCCCTGACTGGGGTCCTTTTCTAAATTGCCCCCTTAATAATAATCACTGCACTGACAATCACGGCTGTCAGAAAGACCAGGATGTATTTCAACTCTGGATTAAAGCTTGTAAAAAGTTTGTTGCATGTGCTACAGACGTGATGGCTGCCATCATTTTGAAAAGGGGGAACTCTATATGGTAAATAATTTGAAACTGACTTCCCAAGTGACTGATTTTTAAAAAAATGTTGATAAACATTTGACTCATGTGGAATAATCTGTTTAAATAGCCCAGAATTTCCCTTGTTTTCCTTAGGAAAAAATCAAATAAGGTGGATTACTTGAGGAAAACAAAGCAAATTTGGAGGAATTAGCTCTTCCAGGCAAACTTTGGGCTGTCCTCCAGCTTCCTCCTGTATGTTCCCACAACAAGCTGGACCCCAGTCCTTCAAGAAAGCTCCTTCCAGCTGCTTCCAGCCCTTTAGGGCAGAGGCTGAGCACCACCAGTCCATACAATCTCTGGATCCTGCTTAACCAGGCTGAGTGAACAGAACTGAAGGTTGGTAATTTGAACAAAGTGACCTACCATCCTGCAGACTGTGTTCCCAGCCATGACTGACTCACTTCTCTGCCCCCATTCCTCCAGGTTGGCAGCGCTAATCCCTGGGGTGAGCTATGTGTTCCTGCCAGAACTTTAACTGCACTCCCTGCTGAGATGCCAAAGCCACGCTTGGTGGGTCCCCATCCCCAGGGAGCAGCAGCAACCACCATGGCAGCAAGAGACACCTGCAGCTTTCAGTCTCTTCCCCCTTACTCTGTGTCCAGCCAAATGCGTTCTCTTCAAGCTTTCCAGTCATCTTGTCAGGTGCATATCTTCATCATACCCATTTTGCAGATGAGAAATTTGACAATCATATAGGTAAGTAACTTGCCAAGGGCACACAGCCAGTAAATGGTGGACATGGCCCAACTTGGCCTTTTTGAAAGTTATTGTTCTTGATGACATGACCAGGGATTCTGAACTCCAGGTTCCCATAGAGGATATTGGCTGCTGGGCCCCATCCCTACTACTGGACCCCACCAGCCTGCTGGTCTTTGCCTTTTTTTTTTTTTGGCCGGTGCCGGGTTTGAACCTGCCACCTCCGGTCTATGGGGCTGGCACCTTACTCCTTTGAGTCACAGGCGTTGCCCTGGTCTTTGCCTTTTCTTGTGAGGATGACCCCCTAAAGGCCAAACTTGCTATCCAATCACCCAATAAACTTAAGACCGCTGTTTTACTTCAGTGCACCCAAAATACTCTTGTCATAGTTACTACTTAAAGAAACCATCTGCTATTTTTGATGAGAACTAATTCTGGAATACAAGTTGTATTTTAATACTTTGCATAACAAAATAGAACTAAGCCCCAAAGTAGAAATAGATTTCGGAAATAGGACCAGTGTTCAGGCAGGGAAGAAGGTGGCCAAGCTGTCCTGCCCACAGCCACGTTCTGGCACATGTTCCCGTCCCAGAACTCCCAGCCCGCCCAGGCCCCCCATCCTGCCTCCGACTCTTTGAACATCTCAATCTGCTGCTCTAAATCTTCCTTATGTCCTTTGCCAGGGCCCAAGCTCACATTTCCAGGAAGGGAGAACTCCTCTCACTTTTAATGTATTTTTAAAGCTCCAGTGACCAATTCCTCCCTTAGCACATTTCCATTTCAAAGAAAACATTACCTTTACTTGGAGGCCTCCTTCCCCAGATTTTTTCTTTACTTTTCTGCAAGCGACACACTCTCTAGGATGTCTGTGCTTCTAATTCCTTCCCGAGCAAGAGCTTAATCTGTCTTTATCCTACATGACAGATTAGATACTTTTGATACATATCAAAAATAATTGTTTTTAAAGGAAATACAAGTCTTGAGTAAAGGTCACACGGTTGTGTTTTCCATCGGCCTTTCTATAAATACATATCCCTCTTTCTCCACCACCACCCCATGATGTTTTAAAGGCTCCTGTATCGAGATTTTCATCTACTCTTAATTGGACTGGGCTCTAAAGAGAATGTGGGTAATTCGTATTTCCAATGTGAACACCTTGAACTATCTCAGTGCCACAGATAACACAGATTCATTAGGATGTAGATATAGATTATCTCAGTGAAAGAATCACTTTAACCTTTGCAATTAAGCCCCTGGGCTGGGCTTCCTTCTTTGAAGGCTGAAGACTTAGGTGGGTTCACAAGAGACCCAAATAAAAAAGCCCTGTATCGGCAGACAACTTCATTTTCCGATTTGAAATCCTTAGTCCAATTTTCAGCATTCCTAAAGTTGTTAGTTTACTCACAATGAGGGGGTACTTTCTTCCCAGCCCTGCTGGCCACCAGATGATTTCAGCTACTATGTCCCAGAGAGGATAACATTTCCCCCATCTTTCTGACCCTGGATTCGGAAAGTCCCATTTCTTCAAGGTTTGTGAATAGGAAACTTTCTTTTCTGATGAAATTTCTTCCTTAGTTCCAAGACAGAAGTGGCTGCAGAGAAGGTAGCCAGCATTGTTCTCTCACAGAGACCCAGGAGGTGATGACAGACGACCATGGTAGGAGGAAAACATGGATCTCACAGGGTAAGAGAACACGCACCATGAAGAAAAGGTGCCGCCAGACAGCGGCTCCTCCCTGGTAATTCAGGCTGAGGTGACTCACCAGGGTATCAGTGGGTGACTCTAGTTTAATTTGCTAACTACCTGGAAATAACTCACCAGTGACGGTGTTTTATGGGATACTTGAATTTCAGTCATTCTTCTAAACTTCATCTGTTTTTCTTGGAAGTTACTGAGAGAAGAGTCAGACTTAATCACTCTCTGAATTTCCAAAGTCCCAGGCAGGTCTCTGACACTGACATGGATAAAATCAATAGTGTGGAAGATTCCAGAAATCTGGCTGAAGTCCCTTGGCATCATGGGTCAAGGAGGCCGAGGCCCAGGATGAGGCCTTGCCTAGTCACTTCGTCTCTTGAAAAATGCTGACAGCAAGAGCATCCTCGGTCCCTTCATGGCAAGAGGCAGGCATCCCTGGGACAGACGCGTGTCATGAGGAAGACTGTGGCGGCCAAGGGCTGTGACCCAGCTGAGAGGGAGTTGGCTAGTCTTGGAGGTGCTGAAAATTGCTCCTTACAGAATGGCGACTCCTTGCAAGTTCCTTCACTTTTCCTGGGCCCTTCACTTTTCCCTTGAGCCAAGCTTCCTCTCGGCCCTGCAGGGATCTCAAGTGGCTTCAGCTGATCTGAGCAAAGGATCAACTTTTTGCAAAGAGCTTTCTGAAGATGGAGTCAGGTCTGACTCCCCCAGATCCTGCAATGTAGTGTTCTCTCTGTGGCCAGCAGTCTACAGCTGATGGATGTGGCAGTGGAGATGCCACCCTCTCTTCAACTGTGTGCAAGAGGCAGCCAGCCACCGAGGAATGGGTCAGACGGGGCTAAATAACCACCAGTGGACAGGAAAACCAGTGGGGTCTGGGACTTGGACTTGGGGTAAGAAGACTTCATGGAAAGATTTTCAAACCAACTCTAAGGTGAATCCTACTGTTTGGTGCAGGCAGGCACTCAAGAAGGTCTGCATTGTGTAGGGATCATTGTTCATGTTATACCGAAATCACTGCCTGTGTTATACAGGGCTCACTGCCTGAGTAATAGAGGGATCACCACCTGAGTTACAGAGGGATCATTGCCTGTGTAATAGAGGGATCACTGCCTGTGTTATAGAAGGATCACCACCTGAGTTATAGAAGGATCTCCACCAGAGTTATAAAGGGATCACTACCTGAGTTATAGAGGGATCACTGCTTATGTTATAGAAGGATCACTGTCCTTGTAATAGAGAAATGACTGCCTGTGTTATAGCAGGATCACTGCCAGAGTTATAGAGGAATTGCTCCTTGTGGTATAGAGGGATCACAGTCCACATTATAGAGAGATCAGTGCCCAAGTTATAGAGGAATCATTGCTCATGTTATAAAGGGATCACCACCCTTTATATCTCACGGTACAGAGGGATCTCTGCCCATGTTATGAGGCATCATTAATCGCTAAACTCACATTCGCCAACATGGCTTCTTTTGCCCACTCAATTACTTATTAGTCAAAACAAAACTATTTGCTTAGCTTTTAATGCCCTAGAAGAAAACATGAGTAAGAAAACTTTCTGGGAAGAAAACCAGATATTTTTATCTACAGACATCAGGTCAGGACATCCATAGTTCTGCAAAGACAACCTTGAAGAGCCTAAGGCAGTAAGCAAAAGATACAGCTGCCTTCTGCTCGGTGCGTTAGCTGGAAGGCAAAGGGACGCTTTGTCCACTCACTCTACCCCACGGCTAATCTCTGGGAGCCTTGGGGAGGGGGCCAGGGAGAAGAAGTGGAGAGAAGTAGGAGGAGCAAGAACAGGCAGGTCTTGCAGTGGGACAAAGAAGAGAGAGAACAGGCAGTCGCTGGACAGGGGAGTGGCAACAACAGAGAACTTGCCTTAAAGATGGGAGAGATAACGGCATGCTCTAGGTAAGCAGGGGCGAGCAACAAAGGACAGACTGTGGCCCTGGAGGGGAGACGGTGCCTGTGCTGGTGAGGGTCAGGGAACCAGGGGCCAGGGCACAGGTAGAGGAGCCACATGGTGGGCACATGGGGGTCTGACCCTGCCATCCGTCCATAAAGCCAGGCTACAGCTACCTAGAAAGTTGTTTATTTTTAAAAAGAATGAACACAGGATAGCCAACTGAAGCTCTACCTTTTCTGCCCCCAGTTCCAGTGGGTATTCATTTCACCCTTAACACTCAGGCCGTTCCCAGTCTTGGAGGCTCCCTTGCGTCCCCTTTCTATTTCAGCATGAAGACGGGCCGCCGTGTGCTGGGGCCCTCCCTGCTCACCACCCCTCCTGGTGCACACAGTGTCCTTACTGAGCACCTTTGCCTGGCCCTGTGTTCTTCACTCTTTTCTCTCTGCTGCCAACTTCTGATGCATGTTAGTTTGCAAGGATTGCTGCACAAATGACCACAAACTGGGAGGCTTAAAACAACAGAGATCTATGCTCTCACAGCTCTGAATTCAAGGTGTTGGCAGGGCCGCACGCCCCCTGGAGTGCGATCTTTCCTAGCCTCTTCGTGTGTCTGGGGGCTGCTGGCGTTCCTGGGCTTCCTATCTTCACACGCCCATCTCCTCTCATTGTGTCTCCTCCTCCTCCTCTGTCTCTTACAAGGGCATTGGTCATTGGATTTAGGCCACCCCCACTCCAGGCAATCCAGGATGATCTCATGTCAAGATCCTTAATTTAATTATAGCTGCAAAGACCCTTTCTCCAAATAACGTCACCTTTATAGGTGCTGGGGGTCAGAACTTGGACGTATCTCTACTGTGGCCATTGCTCAACCCATGACAATGTGTCCAAGGATGTCTCCACCAACACCTGGTGCAGGACTTTCTATAGCACCCAGTGTCACTGTAGTAGAGACCTGGCTCATTTCTTTCTCTCCTAACTTTCTCTTTTACATACCTGCATGCACGTGCTAGCCCGGCACACCACCTGCCTTGCTCAGATGTCAACAGGATGAAAGCATCCTGTCTGTCCTTTGCAACAAGTTGAGCATTCTGTACCTGCATCTCCCTCCGTCAAGGAGCCTCCGCTTCGGGCTGGTTGTGTGCCCCCACCCCACCAGGCACTCACTTTTCTGACTTTGACCCCATTTAAAAGACACTGCATAATCAGCTAACCTCACACCTTGCAATGTCACTTCCTTTTTGCCACTTCCTTTGCTGGGACCGCCACATCTCAGGCCCAGCCAGCTGCTCCAGTCCCTTGACTGGTCTCTGGCCCCTTCCTCCCTCTAGGGGTGCTGCCCCATGCTGCCAGAATTGTTCCCCTGGAAGAAAGGGAGATGAAGTTATTATCCTCTGTTTTCATGAACTCTCCACTGGCTCCTTGTAAGCCTGTGGGAGGCATGCAGGACTGCTGATGGATGAGCCATAAAGTCTTTGTTGTGGTCTGAATGCTGTGTCTCCCCACATTCATATGTTGAGAGCCTGATCCCCAATGTGATAATAGGAGATGGGGCTTGGGGGGTGATTAGATCTTGAGGGTGGAGCCCTCATGAATGGGATTAGAGAGGCCCAAGAGAGAGCCTGGCCCCAGCCACCCCAGGAGGACACAGTGAGAAAGCACCATCCATGACCCAGGAAGTGAGCCCTCACCAGGCACCAAATCCACTGCCACTTTGCTCACAGGGATGTCCAACTTCCTTCCTCTTCTGCAGCATGTTGGAAGAGTCAGAGCTGTCTTGGGCCACACATTAAATACTCAAACAGCAACAAAAGCTGATGAGCAAAAAAGGGTCTGGGTGTACTTTTTGTTGCATTGGACACCACAGATAAGCAAAAAATGTCCTCATGAAATCAGCATGCGACCTGTGGGCTTCAGGTTGGACACCCCAGAGGGCTTCCCAGCCCCTGGACCTGTGAGAAATGAACTTGCTGTTATAAGCCACCCAGTCTCTGGCGCTTTGTTACAGCAGCCCAAACGGGCTAAGACAGCCCCCTACATCTCCGTCCCCAGGGCCTTCACCTCACCTATGCGATTCCCACTCAGGGATTCCTGCCCTTCCCTCCCAGCTATCATCCTGCAAACCCCCTTTCACTCTTCAAGAACCAGTCTAAATGGGACCCCCCTCTCTGAAATCCTCCTCACCTCAGTAGAAGCTACTATGCACCTATGGGATTGGCAGCCCCAGCGCCCACCTGTGACAGTCCTGAGATGGGCTTTGCTTTGTAATTTATCTTGTACCAGCATCCCAACGCCACACCTGAGTGCCCAGAGGCAGCCCCTTGTCTACACCTCTACACTTTGTGGGTGCAGGATGTCACTTCATTCCCAGAGAGCTTGTCAGTAGAAAACCTTGACACTGATCCTGTGGGGGGTGGGGCAGGCAGTGCTGTTACTGATTCTAAATATTGATTTTCTCACACTTTGGTAATAAATGATTCTTTCGTGGAGGAGCAAGTCATGAGGAATATATGATCTTTTTGACGATTTAGGCCAATTTCTAGCTAATTGAACAGATTCTGGATAATTATCATTTAAAAATTTTAGAAATGTCAAGAATAGACCAATAGGAGGGCTCCATTTTGCTGACCTGAAATTTCTCTTACTAACAACTGCGGTTTTGAAGAGAAGCTCATGGGATGAGAAAATTTCACCCCGAATACTTAGAAAAGAAATCTAACCATTGACCAAAAATGGAAACTTGCTTCCAGACCCCTATTTTTAGTTCACAAGATGATGCAAGATGCATCTTTCTTTTTAATTTTATTTTACTTTGGTGCAAGGCAAAGTGTGAACTTTGTTGAGGGAAGGTTATTTTGAGGGAACAAGAAAACAGAGCTATAGTTGAAAATAGTCACAGGGCTTTATACATCACTCGGGCTATAAATTCTGTATTGCGTTTGTCAATGTCACCATGCTGTTTCCTGAAACCAGAGGTGGCTCTGTGATAGCTAATACCGAACGCCTCACTCCAACTACATTTTCCTTACACCAGGGCTTCTATTTTCGACTCTCATCCTCCAGAGAGAAGCCTGGTAATTTTCAGTGAAGTGCTTGGATTAAGGGCTTTATTGAAAATTACTAGGCCTCAACCAAACACAATAAGACAGACAATTCAGAGCATCTTCAGAAAAGAACACTTGTCTGCCATGATGAAACCGAACAGAAGGCTTTTGGGGTGGTAGAAATGGAATGGAAAAAGAGCAAGGAGCAATTATTAGCCAGGAAGGAAGACAGGCGAGGAATGAAATGGAAACAGATGGAAATGACGTTTTATTCCAGAGAGAGAAGGAAAAAGATGAAGAGACCAAAGCCAGGCTGAAAGACATTCAAAACTTTTTGAAAAGGTAGAAAAGCAAAAACAGAAGAATGTGTCCATGTGGAAGACATAGAAAAAGGGAACAGAATTCAAAACGAGCAGAACATCCATTCTGCTTTGCTGGTTTCCAAGCACAAAGGTAAAGAAACTTTACTGTAACCTGCACCCATGTCCCTCCCCGGCCCCTTCTGCCACCCCCCACCCCCCACCCCCGGAGGTGCTGATCAGGGTCTGGGATCTCCGCTCCTTTAACCGCCTGTCAGGGGTACAGGGAAACACACCTGCCTGGCGTTCTGTAAGCCTCTATTACCTCCAAGTAGCTGTGTAAATTTAAAACAGTGAATTAGATCTAGGAAGTGTATCATTTCCACATAGCAAGTAAATAATTGCACAAGGAAAAGGGCCACAGGCTGGGGAGCTATGTCAGGGCTGCTACAGCTGAGTGACAGTTCTGCCGCAGGGGGGTGCCACGTACCTTCCACTCTATAATCTCATGGACCCCAGTAACCATTCGTCTTCAAGCTTAACTGAGGTCTTCAGGCCCCCTTACCTTAATATATTTTTAAAAATCAGAATTGCAATTTTCTTTACCCTAAAATAAAATAAATGTGAAATCACACTAGGGAAATTCTTGTGACTTAAACACTCAAAGGGCTACAGGTGGACACTCGGACGTGAAGCTGGGGGAGCTGTGCCTCACTCCCATCAGGAAGCTGCGTGGGTGCCGGAGACCCTCCCTGCATGCCTGCTGCTCGCCCGGCAAACTGTTGTTATCATTCCGCTCGAAGACGGTCATTTTTAACAGACACACAGGAGTCTAGACAGGGAAAACTGGCTCTGTCCTTGCAAGGGCATGTCTTTGTACGATCTACAACCTTCACTGTGAAGGTGATGCTGAAGTCAAGTTCATGTCAGACCCAGGAAAGAAGCAGACTTAAAAATCCCATCCCTGGCTCGGCGCCTGTGGCTCAGCGGGCTAAGGCGCCAGCCATGTACACCTGAGCTGGTGGGTTCGAATCCAGCCCCAGGACCCGCCAAACAACAATGACAGCTGCAACCAAAAAATGGCTGGGCGTTGTGGCGGGCGCCTGTAGTCCCAGCTACTTGGGAGGTGGAGGCAAGAGACTCGCTTGAGCCCAGGAATTGGAGGTTGCTGTGAGCTGTGATGCCACTGCACTCTACCCAGGGTGACAG
>CAUYON010071567.1:0-12555 GCA_963573935.1 Arctocebus calabarensis
CCAGGTGTTATGGTGGGCGCCTGTAATCCCAGCTACTTGGGAGGCTGAGGCAAGAGGATCACTACTCAGGAGTTTGAGGTTGCTGTGAGCTGTGACACCACTCTACCAAGGGTGAACAAGTGAGACTCTGTCTCAAAAAAAGGGGGGGAGGGGAGTTTAGGTAAAATAAATTAAAAAACACAAAATTTCTCTGCTTAAAAGTCTCCAATAAGGGTGGCACCTATGGCTCAGTGAGCAGGGTGCCGGTCCCATATACTGAGGGTGGCTGGTTCAAACCCAGCCCCAGTCAAACTGCAACAACAACAACAACAACAAATAGCCAGGGGCGGCGCCTGTGGCTCAGCGAGTAGGGTGCCGACCCCATATACTGGAGGTGGCAGGTTCAAACTCAGCTCTGGCCAAAAACTGCAAAAGAAAAAAAAAAAACCAACAAATAGCCAGGCATTGTGGCAGACGCCTGTAGTCCCAGCTACTCAGGAGGCTGAAGCAAGAGAATAGCCTGAGCCCAAGAGCTGCAGGTTGCTGTGAGCTGTTATACCACAGCACTCTACCGAGGGGGACAAAGTGAAACTCTGTCTCTTAAAAAAAAAAAAAAAAAAAAAAAGAATATTTCTTAATTTAGGGTAGTGCCTATGGTTCAGTGGGTAGGGCACCGGCCCCATATACTGAGGGTGGCCAGTTCAAACTGGGCCCCGGCCAAACTGCAACAACAACAAAAAATAGCCGGGCGTCGTGGCAGGCAGCTGTGGTCCCAGCTACTCAGGGGGGCTGAGGCAAGAGAATCGCCTGAGCCCAGGAGTTGGAGGTTGTTGTGAGCTGTGACGCGACGGCATTCTACCAAGGGCAATAATGTGAAACAAATTTTCACATGCCTTTGTGTGGGGTTGAACGTTTTTGTTGGAGTTCTACTTTTAGTGCCTTGTGGTCTGAGAAGATACAAGGTAAAATTTCAATTCTTTTGATTCAAGTTTTCTTTCCTTGCCTTTGTGTGGGGTTGAACGTTTTTGTTGGAGTTGAGTTCTACCTTTAGTGCCTTGTGGTCTGAGAAGATACAACGTAAAATTTCAATTCTTTTTATTCTATTGAGGTTTGTTTTGGGTCCTAGCATATGATCAATTTTGGAGAATGTTACATGGGTCAATGAGAAGAATGTATATTCTTTATCTTTGGTATGGAGTGTTCTATATGCGTCTATCAAGCACAGTTGTTCTAGGGTCTCATGTAAGTCCCTGACAACTTATTTCTAACATAATGATGGAAGTAGAGATTTAATGGAGCTGTAAGAAAATTATTTTTGAATTCTATTTAACCAGAAACCTAAAACAGAATTTCTTAATCATCTATTAACAGAAATGATGACACCTTTTAATGTGATTTTTTACAAAATATTGGTGATATTTGAAATGGTCAGAAGCCTCAGAGGAAATATTTGAATTAGTTTGAAGTAGAAAATAGTGAAGTTTAAGGTTGAGTTCTATATTAAAAAATACCTTATCCTGATAGTTTAGTAATCCATAATCCACATTTTGTCCTTTTTCCCCTCTTCACAGCATCTTCACCAGGCAAGAGTTCAATAGATGACAGTTTTTCAGATGGTATATTTCCTTTTATTATGGTGTGCTATTTTCTTTGTTCTCTTAACTTTATTCCAGAAGTTTCACCAATCCTATTATATAATTATGAGTCACATAATTATATGATCTCTTGTAACTACATATTAAGTATCTGCTTTGTACTAGACCACTACATGCCTTGATGAAGGAAATAGGTCTTACGTCTCAAGGAGCTTTAGGTCTGATGGGCACTGGTATAGTCTGCTTTTTCTTCTGCTTCTGGGTGATCTCAGCCTTCTGTTTTTCTTGGTGAAATTTTTGTCTTCTTTATTAGAAATAAAAATGCAAGTTATAAAACGTAAGTTGATAATATTCTTTTCTTACTCTTATCTTTAGATGACAGCAATCAGAAATCAGAGTTTAGAAACCAGTCTCCATCAACCTTCACCCAACGTAAGTTTGTCTGTTTGGTTTTTGTTAAATGAGGCTCTAAAATTCGTGATCCATAATTGTTTAAAAAGGATTTTTTGTGTTTGTTTTCAAAACAGAGTCTTACTCTGTCACCCAGGCAACCTAGCTAACAACAACCTCAAACTCCTCCTGGACTCAAGTGATCTTCCTGCCTCAGTCTCCCAATAGCTGAAACGATAGGCATGTGCCACGATGGCCAGCTGATATTTCTATTTTTTAAAGTTGGCTTGCTCAAGCTGATCGCAAACTCCTGAGCTCAAGTGAGCCTCCCATTCCTCAAGTGATTACAGGTGTGAGCCACCACACCTAGCTTAAAAAGATTTTTTGGCAGCAGTATGACTAATGCTATTTGAAGAATCATAGCCAACCAGTTCACAGAAAAAAAGTATACATTTTATTAGCAGGAAATTCTCTGTGGACAAATTATATGAGGCAACGTCTGGTTTTCTCCTTCACTTTATTTCCATAAACCCAAATAAAAGTTAATAAATAAAGTCACGGTACTATTAACTGAGTGAACCGCATACTGATTTAGAAGAAAGAGAGCACGTAGAGTGACATAGTGGGATAACCATGGGTTTTGTAGTTAACAGAACCGTATTTGAACTAGATTGGGCCACTTAACCTCCTATATAGCCTTGGAGCAAATTTCTTAAACTTTCTGTGCCTATTTATTTTCCTGAATGAGTGTAAGAAAATAAACTTAACAGTGACTCTCAAACATTTTGGTCCCACTAATTCTTTACACTAGTAAAATTATTAAGAACCTCAAAGAGCTGGCTCTGTGCCTGTGGCTCAACGGGCTAAGGTGCCAGCCATGTACACCTGAGCTGGCGGTTCGAATCCAGCCTTCAGGCCCGCCAAACAACAATGACGGCTGCAACCAAAAAATGGCCGGGCCTTGTGGCAGGCGCCTGTGGTCCCAGCGACTTGGGAGGCAGAGGCAAGAGACTCGCTTGAGCCCAGGAATTGGAGGTTGCTGTGAGCTGTGATGCCATAGCACTCTATCCAGGGCGACAGCTTGAGGCTCTGTCTCAAAAAAAAAAAAAAAAAAAAGAAAAGAAAAGGTAGATAATAACTGACATTGGTAAAATCTGATTATATATGTCACTGAGATATTTACTTACCTCTATCTGTTCATTCATTGTATAAATATTTATGTTAGACTCTGCCTGGGATTCATTGGCTAAGAAAATAGACAAAGATCTCTGCTCTTGAGATGCTTACATTAATTCAGCTATCTTTTTAAAAACCTTTTAAAACTACTTTTTTGTTGGATTTTAATCAGTTTGAAGCCCATTCAGATTGTATGTGAACTGTGAAGAGTATAAGGGTGGGGGTACACTGTGTCAGAAATTATTTAAAATATTCTTAATTTTGTGTTGAAATCACTGAGGTAAAACAGTGTTCATATTTTGATTCTGTTTAAACAAAAGAAATTTGGTGTGACAAATTGAGGAAATTTGTGAGTATGTATGAATATTTATATATGCAAAATAAATACAGAAGGTGCCCCCAAATGTATCCATGTTAAAAAAGGGGAAAAAAAAGTATAGTACATTTATAATACTCAATATATAGTAATAATGTTTATTATCTTATATATCAACCTTGTATCTCTTATAATTGCAGAAGACAAATGTGACTTGATGGGTGGAGGGAGGGTAAACGGTGGGGCCACACCTACAGTGCATCTTAGACGGGTTCAGGTGAAACTTACTAAATGCAGAATACAAATGTCTTCGTACAATAACTAAGAAAAGGACATGATGGCTAGGTCAAATAGTTTGATGAAAATGTTTCAGATTGTATATGAAACCAGCACATTGTATCCTTTGATTGCACTAATGTACTCAGCTATGATTCAACAATAAAATGTGACTTGAGTATTACACTTTTAATATAGTTTTTTCCTTTTTTAAAAATGTGTATACATTTTTGGGCGCTGTCTGTATATATCTGCCATACAACATATGCACAAAATTTTGTATAAATGTTCGTAATTAGCTATTTTACCAGATCCAACTCAAGGGCTTATTTAGCTATCCTCAGGAAGTTTAGCACATAGAAGGTATTTTAAACAACACAAAATGAACAAAAGCACCTTTTATATTTTTATAAGTTAAGTGCAATAACTTAATTTATGTAATTAAATCTAATTAATTCAACAATTATAAATAAATCATTAAGTTGATTTTTTTACTCAATTAAAGGTAAAACTTTACTTTTTATTTGTTATTTTTTAAGATTAATATGAGGGTATAAATGATTAGGTTTCAATGTTTGCATTGGTTAGATAAGGTCCCTGTTGTAGCTGTGTCCCTCACCCAGAAAGTGTGCAATATATCCTTACATTGTGTCCATTAGGTGAGCACTCACAAATTTCCTTCCTTTCTTCCCACTCCCCCCAACTTGAATTAACTTGAGTTTTTCTCTTGTGTGGGCATGTATTAGTTTTCCTACTGGCTTCATTTTAGTATTGAGTACCTCGGATACTTGCTTTTACATTCTTGTTATACTTTACTAAAGAGAATATTTTCCAATGCTATCCAGGTTAATATAACATTAGGTTGATTTTTTTAAAACTAAGTATGTCACAGTTAACTTTGCTGATGGTCATTTGCATTTCATCCACATTTCTCCTGTCTTTGAATGTGCTTATGCTGTGCTGGGGCTGGTTCAGTCTTTGAACTCTGAGTCAGGTTGGAAGTCATTGGACTGGATTGTTTGTGAAAACACTAAGAACATCTTAGTTACTTAACAGTAATAAAACTAAGTTTTCTCTTCAACTTTTCTTACTGACTTAGTAGACAAATCCAACTTTTCCTATCAATAAGCAAAAGATTTAGAGCAGTGGTTCTCAAAGCAGTTTTCTTTTTCAGGGAGTCTATAAGGTCAAAGCCTTTTTTATATTAATTAAAATTTTTCACATTTGGCCTACAAAGACTACATGAAGCAATGGCATCATTGATCTGGTGTTAACAGGTAATGAGTTTATTATGATTTTAAAATAAATAAGTATATAAATAAGTATTTGGATGTTTCCTCAGTTTTGATTAATAATATGCTAAAAGTTGGTTGATACAACCCACATAAACAAAAGCTCTTTGGGGGCCTTGATAATTTTTTTCTTTTTCTTTCTTTTAAATTTCAGAATATTACAGAAGAACACATGTTTTGGTTATATCATTTGCTTTTGTACACTTTAAGGCAAAGGTATAAGCAATTCTACTCTTCTCCCCCTCACCCCCCTGCCCGGTTGCTGTTTTTCACCTGGAGTGAGATTGCTTGTGGGGGAAACCTGGAATGTAGCTGCACAAACACCTGCTCAGAGTGAATTCTTATGGGTAACAATGCACAAGCAATGTGAATTCAATGAAATGGGGTATATGCTTTTGCCAGCCGATAAAACTCAGCCAAACCTTTGGGGAATGCTCCACTCTGCCTATAAATCCGTCATCTGAGGTGCTCAGGGAAGACAAGTAAATGCTGCAGGGAATAGGCTAAGGGAAATTAAGTCTAGGAACTGTGCTTAGGCAACTAAGGGATAATTTAAGTTTATCTGATGTCAAGAGACTTAGTGAAGCTTAATTGAATGTTGGGAAGATAAGAAGTAATAGCGCCATTAATTGGAAACTACCAGCATTATCAGATTTTCTGATGTTCTTCATTCTGCTGGTATCATTTGCTATTAAAGAAGCCACATTTCACAGAGATCTTTGGAAGCATTGTAGCAATGTCGTACAACACTACTTTCTATTCCAAAAGTGTGTTTTGGGTTTGGTTTTAGGTTGATTCTAAAAGTTGAAAAACCATTAACAGCATTTCCAATGTTACAACTGTATTATTGATTTTGAGTTGCAAGTTGAAGAAACCAAGTTCAGATAATGTAAGCAAAAGGGATTTTTAAAAAAAATTTTTGGTGGTGGTGAGGGGGGTAGGGACTCAGAGAGTTCCTGGAATTGATGGAAAGTTTAGAGAACCAGAGTCAGAAACTGACTTCACTAAAGAAAATTCCTGGTAGATTTCAGTCCTAGTGTAAGGAGTTTGATAGGTTCCACCTCCAGGCCGCAGGAGGAATGGAAGGATGGGAAGGACAGATGGAGGAAGAATCTGACCTCTCGGATGGGCTCTAAGGATTTCCTTGGCTTCTATCTGGGGCTGAGGGCAGGGCACTTGACTTTCAGTTCCACTGAGACTGTACCCCAGGAAAGAGAAAGATTTCCTCAGAAGAAATGGAGGAATTGTTAGGAAGGCTGACCAGATGCCAGGCAGTGAAAAAAAGAATCACTTTTATGTGGCTGAGGATCACGTGTGGTCCAACATGAACACGCCTAAGGAGATGTTTGGTCTTTTCAGGGCCATCAAGGTAACTGAGAAGGGACTTGTGGGGACAAAGGGATGTCATCAGACACCAAGCAGGATTAAAAAAGCAATGTCTATGTTCACTGAGCTACATGAGAAAAGCCCCCCTAAGGATAAGTCTGGGAGTTTAGACCTTTCTGCTTTAAATGGTCATAATTCCAGATAGGGAAGGGAGATGAAAAAGGATTTCAAAGTATTTCTGCTTGCTTACAAAGATATTTTCCATCTTGTTTGATTAATTTCAGATTCAGCATCCAGATACTATTAAAACAGTATTTCTGTTAACACATGCTTACATAATCAATCTTTTTTCTCCCTGATTAAATAGAATATGAGATATATTCTGTCTTATTCTGCAATTGTTCTCTGCCCAGACCCAGAGAGCAGATAACTCTCATAGCTCTCATTAGCTACAGTCATACTGTTCCTTCCAACTTTTTTGTAGTGCTGGGTTTTAGGATTGCAGAAAGAGATATTTGGATTGGGAAATTTTCTTCTGCAAGTTACAAAGTATACAGGAAACAACTTTCCGAATTTCTAAGAACTTGTTTTTATTTCTTTTTTCTTTTTGAGGGTTTCCCCCTTGCATTACTGGGATAATTAAAGCTGATAATTGGTAATTGCCTTGCTACTTCAATAGGAAAATCCTCTGGCTTCAATTAACATGAAAGTGGATTTCTTGGCTGTAATTTGGATAACTGTATTTGTTCTTCACTTAGACCTTTGGCATAAGATTCTTTAGAGGGAAAGAAGATAGCAAGAAGGAGGAAGCCTGTTTTCGGAGTTGGGGGATATGTAGTTGTGTTGTATACCTGAGCATTGTTGACCATAGGAGAATGTGATTGACTTTGCTATGTAGGAGCATCACTTTAAAAAAATAATTATTTAGTCTATTGCCATTTGGGACAGGAAAATATTCTCAAATTATATTTTTCTTCCCTTTTAAAAACGGAAATGTTTTGTAATTGCTCAAGAAAAATGAAGCCTGTATGATTTCTTTAGGTAGTTGCAGACCTACAGGCAGAAGACTAAGTGGTTTTATCTAATTGTGCTCATTTGAAAATAAGTAAAAGCTTAGTAAAGTACTGTCTGATTAGATTTTAATGTTCTAGATTTTTCAGCTTTATAATTCAATTACTGTGCCTCTATTGAAAAATACATTTCAGTGATCTGGGGGAGAAAATAAAAAGTTCTATTGGGCATGAAACAAGAGAACCCATTCTTTCTTTAGCCACTCCATTTCACTTTTGTGCCTTTCTCTTTCCTGAGCCATTTATTCTTTTCTCTTTATGCAGCAGTTTTCAACCTGTGGGTCGCAACCCCTTTTTATCAATGAAAATACACTGAGGCATTAGGAAGGTTGAGAACCACTGCCTTTATGGAAACTGGAGGTCATCCTTGATAAATGTCTCATCTCCCACAGCCATCAATGGCCTCATAAATATCTCCGGAATCCACCTCATTCTTTTCATTCCCATCTCCACCCCAGATTCAGACTCTGCATCATTTATTTTGGTGACAGCCACGACAGTTTCCAGGTTCAACTTCTTACATGTCCATCCCCTGTTTTCATTAGTATCAGAGTTCTTGTTCAAAAAAAGCCAAACTTATTTGCTTAAAAACCTTCAGCAATTCCATTTTAATTGTGGGGTGAAATCCAAACCCAGTTTGGAATATAAGGCCCTCCTAGATTTGAAGTAAATCTCCTGTGCCCTTCTCCTTCTCACTGAACACTCCTTCCTACACGTATGCCAGCAACACTGAACTTGGAGTTTCCTGAGTGCTTCCTATTCTTCAAAACCTTTATGCCTTTTCTTGTTACCGCTGACAAAATCTCCCCATTGTTCCCCTAGCACACTCTTATTGAGACATTCTCTCTATGTGATGCCTTCTTTTATTTTTTATTTTATTTCAGATTAATATGAGTATACAAGTGTTTAGGTTACATTGCTTTCAATTCTAAGGTGAAGTTCAAGCTGTAGTTGACTCCTTCATCCAGAGGGTGTGCTGAACACCCTCACCTGGTACACATTAGGTGAGATCCTGCCAATCATCCTCCTCCCTGCTCACCTCTCCCCTCCACCTCTTTGCCTTTCCCTCTTACTTGACTATACTTGTGTTTTTCTTCTTTCATGTGGGTGTGTAGTTGTATATTTTAAACTGAACATAACTTTATGGACACCCTGTACATTGGCTTCATATTAGTATTGAGTACATTGGATACTCCCCCCCCCATTCTTGAGATACATTACTAAGAAGAATGTATTTCAACTCCATCCAGGTAAACACAAAAGATGTAAAATTTCCATCTTTTCTTACAGCTGAATAGTATTTCATGGTATATATACACCATACTTTGTCCATTCATGGGTTGAAGGGCACTTGGGTTGCTTCTATGTTGTGGCAATTGTGAACTGAGCTGCCATAAACATTCTGGTGCAAATGTCCTTGTGGTAAAATGATTTTTATTCTTCTGGGTAGATACCTAGTAATGGGATCATGGGATCAAATGGCAAGTTGATCACATGGGGACAGAACAAGTCAAACTCTTGTTCTTTGTGGATGACCTGATCTTATACCTAGAAAACCCCAGAGACTCAACTATATAGCTCTTACACTTGACCAAAAAATATAGTAACTTCTTGGGATACAAAATCAATGTCCACAAATCAGTAGCTTTCATAGATGCCAATAACAGTTAAACTGAGAATAATATCAAAGATACAATACCTTTTATAGTGGCTCCCAAGAAAATGAAATACCTGGAAATATATCTAACAAAGGATGTGAAGGATCTCTATAAAGATAACCTGAGAAGAGAAATAGTAGAATTCATTAATAAATGGAAGAACATTCTCTAAGAATCAACATTGGTAAAATGTCTATACTACCCAAAGCAATCTATAGATTCAAGGCAATCCTGATTAAAGAACCAATATCATACTTTGAAGAAGTGGAAAAAAATAGTTCTTCATTTTGTATGGAACCAGAAAAAACCCTGAATAGCCAAGGCAATTTGTAGTAATAAAAACAAACACTTCAGATTATATTACAAGTCCACAGTAATCAAAATGGCATGGTATTGGCACGCAAAAAAGAGAAAGACATGTGGAACATAATAGAAAACCAAGAAATGAAACCAGGTCCAGTTACCCTCTGATCTTTGAAAAACCCAACAAAAGAATACACTAGGGAAAAACCCAACAAAAGAATACCCTAGTCAATAAATGGTGGTGGAAGAATGAGATAACCACATGTAAAAGACTGAAATTGGACCACACCTTTCACCACTTACAAAAATTGACTCAAGAGGGATAAAAGATTTAAATCAAAGACATGAAATGATAAAAAGCCTAGAAGAAAGTGTGGGAAAAACTCTTGAGCATGTTGGCCTGGGGAAAGAGTTTATGAAGAAGACTTCAGCAGCAATCGTGACAACAAAAATAAATAAATGAGACTTAATTAAATTGAAAAGCTTTTGCACAGCTAAGGATACAATAATTAAAAAAATAGAAAATCTTCAGAATGGGGAAAGATATTTGCATACCCCAAATCTGACAAAGAGTTGACAGGATCTATAGAGAACTCAAATTAATCAACAAAAACAGAGCAAACAATACCATCTATCACTGGGCAAGAGACATATACAGAACCTTTTCTGAGAAAGACAGATGAAAGGATAACAAACATGAAAAAATGCTCATCATCTCTAACCACCAGAGAAATGGAAATAAAAACCACCATGAGATATCACCTATCCCCAGTGAGAACAACCCACATCACAAAGTCCCAAAGTTGCAGATGTGGGCATGGAGAGAGGGAACACTTTTACACTATTGGGGGGACTGCAATCTAATACAGCCTCTTTGGAAAGAAATATGAAGAGCCCTCAAAGAACTGAAATTAGGACTTCCATTTGACTCTCCAGTGCCATTACTAGGCATCTACTCAGAAGGAAAAAAATCATTTTATCATAAAGATGTTTGCACTGAAATATTTATTACAACTCAATTTACAATCGCCAAGATGTGGAAACAACCTAAATGCCATCAACTCAGGAATGGATTAACATATGTATACCATGGAGTATTTTATTCAGCCATTAAAAAAGATGGAGACTTTACATATTTTGTGTTAACTTGGATGGAGTTGAAACACATCCTTCTTAGTAAAGCATCACAAGAATGGAGAAGCAAGTATCCAATGTACTCCATTTTATTTTATTTTTTCTCCATATTTTTAAAAAATAATTTTATTAAATCATAATTGTGTACATTGGTGCAATCATGGAGGACAATGTGCTTACTTCATATGCAAACAGAAATATTTTGATTGTACTATTAGAGATAGCCTTCATGGTATTTTCTTAATCACTATATGAAGACATTGATATTCTACGTTTGATAAGTTTCACCAGTACTCTGCTAAGATGCACCGTAGGTGTGATCCCACCAATTGCCCTCCCTTCACCCATCCTCCCCCCTCCGCTCCCCTCCCTTTCCATTTTCCCTGTATTCTTGTGCTATAATAGGGTTTTAGCCTTCATATGAGAGCTATAAATTAGCATCATTTAGGGCTGAGTACATTGGATACTTTTTCTTCCGTTCTTGAGATACTTTGCTAAGAATAATATGTTCCAGCTCCATCCATGTAAACACAAAAGAGGTAAAGTCTCCATCTTTCTTTAATGTTGCAGAGTATTCCATGGTATACATGTACCACAATTTATTAATCCATTCGTGGGTCAATGGGCATTTGGGGTTCTTCCACGACTTAGCAATTATGAATTGGGCTGCAACAAACATTCTGGTACAAATATTTTTATTATGATGTGATTTTTGGTCTTCAGGATATATACCTAATAAAGGAATTACAGGATCGAATGGCAGATTTATTTTTAGATCTCTAAGTAGTCTCCAAATATCTTTCCAAAAAAAAGTATTAATTTTCATTCCCACCAACAAGGTAGAAGTGTTTCCTTTTCTCCACATCCACGCCAATATCTCTGGTTTTGGGATTTTGTTATGTGGGCTAATCTTACTGGAGTTAGAGGATATCTCAAAGTAGTTTTGATTTGCATTTCTCTGATCATTAAGGATGGTGAGCATTTTTTCATGTGTCTGTAGGCCGTGCACCTGTCTTCTTTAGAGAAGTTTCTCTTCAAGACCTTTTCCCACCCTGAGATGGGATCAGTTGCCCTTTTGTTACCAATACGCTTGAGTTCTCTGTGTATTCTGGTTATTAAACCTTTGTCTGAGGCATAACCTGCAAATATTTTCTCCCATTCTGAGGGCTGTTTGCCTGCTACACTTACAGTGTTCTTAGCAGTGCAGAAGCTTGTTAGTTTGATCAAGTCCCAGTAGTGTATTTTTGATACTGCTTCAATTGCCTGGGGAGTCCTCCTCATAAAAAATTCACCCAGGCCTATTCCTTTGAGAGTTTTCCCTGTACTTTCTTCTAATATTTTTATAGTTTCATGTCTTAAGTTTAAATCTTTGATCCAGCGAGAGTCTATCTTGGTTAATGGTGAAAAGTATGGGTTCAGTTTCAGTCTTCTACAGGTCGCCAGCCAGTTCACCCAGCACCATTTGTTAAATAGGGTATCTTTTCCCCACTGAATGTTTTTAAATGGCTTGTCAAAGATCAAATAGTGGTAAGTAGCTGGGTTCATCTCTTGGTTCTCTATTCTATTCCATACATCTATCTCTCTGTTTTTATGTCAATACCATGCTGTTTTGATCACTATCGATTTATAGTACAATCTCAGGTCTGGTAGTGTGATTTCTCCTGCTCTGTTTTTATTTCTAAGTAATGTTTTGGCTATTTGAGGTTTTTTCTGATTCCATATAAAATGAAGTATTATTTTTTCGAGGTCTTCAAAATATGACAATGGAGCTTTAATGGGAATTGCATTAAAATTGTATATTGCCTTGGGTAGTATGAACATTTTAACAATGTTGATTCTTCCCAGCCATGAGCATGGTATATTTTTCCATTTGTTGACATTTTTAGCTGTTTCTTTTTTTAGAGTTTCATAGTTCTCTTTATAAAGATCTTTCACATCCTTTGTAAGATAAACTCCCAAATATTTCATCTTCTTTGGTACTACTGTGAAAGGGATAGAATCCTTGACTGTTTTTTCAGCTTGACTATTATTGGTATATAT
>CAUYON010071569.1:0-23008 GCA_963573935.1 Arctocebus calabarensis
CTGAATAACACAGGGTTATGAAAATTGATTATGTAACAGTCATAGGATGGAATTTTAAGAAGCAGCAAAACAGTTATACTGAAAACAATGATAAGAAGTGGGCTGTTTTCTATTACATTAGTTTTAATTCCCATTATTCCAATGAGTATTAAATAGACATTTTCATACTGTTCTCTTGAGAATATATATTAATATGTTCTGAATTTATTGTACCCTAATATAAAAGTTTATAGATTGAATTCTTTTCAAAAAATACTTTCTGTAACTTTTTTTTTCTTTGAGATTGAGTCTAACTCTGTTTCCCAGCCTAGAGTGAATGCTGTGGAGTCAGCCTACCTTACAACAAACTATCAACCTCAAACTCCTGGGTTCAAGCAATCATCCTGCCTATGCCACTCAGGAAGCTAGGACTGAAGGTGCCAGCCACAATGCTTAGCTATTTTTTTTTCTGTTTTTAGTGGAAACAGGGTCTTGGCTAGCTCAGGCTGATCTCAAACTCCTGGGCTCAAGGGATCCTTCTGCCTTGGCTTCCCAGAGTCCTAGGATTACAGGCTTGACCCACCATGTCCAGACTCCAGAACCTCTTATAAAGAAATGCTCCTAAAGTTACTTACATGTATATGGGCAAGTTTATATATTATGAGAATTGTCAGAATCAAAATATCAGCAACATTAAGAAAACCCTGATGATATGAGTTACAGAAGGCCAGTACAAGAGGATTCTCATGCTTACATGTCTGGTAGCAAAAACTATCATGAAAGATTCAAAACCCCACAACCTTGCACAAAGGTCATTGAAAATTTATAAAACAAAATACTTCTTCAAGCACATCTGCCAGCAATTCCCTGTCCAACCTTGGACTGCATAACCCTTGCTATTGATCTTTATAGCCAAGGATAGTTTTTCAAACAATTATGGAATCTTTGCTTCTTTGCAAAGCTGTTATCTTTTGTCTCAACTATGCCAATAACACTCCCCTTCAACCTTTTCATCAACTCCTATAACATTTCAGCTCTGGTTCTAACTCTGCTGTTATTGTGTGACACTGAAATATTTATCTTGAAGGTCTGCAAAAGCAATGTTTCCAATCAGTATAACTTCATTCTGTACTTTTGGCTTTTCATGATATGTCTGAAAACCTCTGTGTAACAAGGAAACTTCCCAGGCAGTTCCTAAAAGCCATGTATTCTCTTGTTCAAGATACTGGTTTTCTTGTTTATATTCCTCTCTCTCTCTCTTTTTTTTTGGGGGGGGGGGGTTTGGGCTGGGGCTTGGTTTGACCCCGCCACCTCAAGTATATGGGGCCAGCACCCTACTTGTTTGAGCCACAGGCGTCGCCATACATTCCTCTCTAATATAGTGTACACTTACACACTCATAACTCCGGAAACCCTTTTTCTGTGTCTGATTAAATTCAAATACCCTTTTCATCAGGTTTAACTTGAAAGTTATCAAAATGAATTTCTGGTAAAGAAAAAGCACATTGTAGGGAGTTTTACTTCAGATGTTTCACAATTAGCCTTAAACATTCAAATATTTTACATCTTATCAAGATAATTCCTGCATTGCCAGAGATGGTGGCTCAGGCCTATAATGCTAGCACCCTGGGAGGCCAAGTCAGGGGGATTCCTTGAGCTCAGGAGTTCAAGACCAGCCTATCAAGAGTGAGACCTCATCTCCACTAAAATAATTTTTTAAAAAAAGGTGGACATTGAGGTGGGCACCTGTATTCCCAACTACCTGGGAAGCTGAGGCAGGACGATTGCTTGAGCCCAGGAATTTGAGGTTGCTGTGAGCTAGGCTAATGCCATGGCACTCTAGCCTGGGCAACAGAGTGAGACTTTGTCTCAAACAAAAAAGATGTCCCTTCATTGTCTTTATTAGGATTTTTTATCACTTAGGAAAACTGAGCTTTAAATACCTTAAGGTTTTTATATCTATGCTATTTTCTGTATTGTTTTTGAAATTTTTTGATTATCACACTGCTTAAATGAATAATTATCATTTTATATTATTCTATGATTCTGTCTTGAGCCAGTGTTTGGAACCCTTTCACCATTCTCTTAATGCTTTAGTCTCCCAAAACTCTACTAAAATTCCTGGTCCTCATGGGAAACAGTTTGCAGTTGGAATGGTCACTTAAAGACAATGTTATGTTCATTTAAAAATATATACACATATACATTATACATATAACCCCACACATGTGTATGAATCCATTATAAATACATAAATATTCTGATATAAATAAATTACATATTTATAAATATTTTGACACAAAGCCTTCTTTTGTAAGTTTTTCTTTACTCTGTATCTTTGACTTTCTGTATAAGTTATATATATATATATATATATATATATATGTTTATATATTTTAATTACCTACATGGAACTTTATAGTCTGTGCGCATCGTTCTTTTTTCACATTGATTCATGGGTTCCCTTGGCATCTTCTAAATAATTGTAACAGGGTTTGCTCCCTGATAGTTTTATTTTTTTATTTTTATATTTCAGATGAATATGAGGGTACAAATGTTTAGGTTACATTGTTTTAGTTTCTAAGACAGAGTTCAAGATATAGTTGAACCCTTCACCCATAGGGCTGGGTCCCATATGGGACATTCTGTATGCCCTCATATTATGTCCATTAGGTGAGAGTATAATTCCTTCTCCAATATACTTGTGGTCTTCCTCCCTGTGGGCATGTATTTGTTTATGTTTTGGTTTCATACTAGTTTTAGTACATTAGATACTTGCTTTTCTATTCTGTGATACTTTTCTATGGAGAATGTGTTTCAACTCTATCCAAGTAAATACAAAAGCTGTAAAGTCTTCATGCTTTTATGGCTGAATAGTACCCATGGCATACACATACCATGATTCATTAATCCATTCATGAGTTGATGGGGACTTGGGTTGCTTCCATGTCTTCATGATTGTGAATTGAGCTTCAATAAGCATTCTAACACAAATGTCTTTGTGGCAATTTTTTTTTTCTTCCGGGTAGATGCCCAATAAGGGGAGTATGGGATCAAATGAAAAGTCTACTTTTAGTTTTTTGAGAAGTCTCCATGCCTCTTTCCATAGAGGTTATATTAGATTTCAATCCCACCATCAGTGTGTGGATGCCATTTTTGAACACGTATCAGGTATTCCTCTCTTGATGTACAAATATATTCACCAATTTTTATGTTTTACACGTTACAATAAATGTTTTTAATTATATTTCCTGTGTACATATATAACATTTGTAAAAAAAAAAAAAATATTTCTTAAAATGTAATGTGTGTTTTTAAGTTTGTTAGAAATTGCTAAAATGTCCTGTAGAGTACTTGGAGTTTGTTCACTCCTAACAGCATAGGAGGGTTTTTTCTTCCTACACCATTTTTTTGTCAGTCTGATGCAAGAAAATGTCTTCTTTATTTTATTTTATATTTTATTCTTGAGTAGTGAATTTAAATAACTTTTTAAATCCACTTGTAGTTATTAATCGGTAAATAGTTGCTGTCTTTCTCTTTTGGGTGGTCTTGTTTTTCTTTTCTAATAGAATTTTATATATTTATTTGCTTATCAAATGGGCTGTGAATCTTCTTTTACCCAGTCTCTTGTTTGTATTTTAACTGTATATAGGAATTATTTGCTATATGGATACTGTGCTTTAAAAAGTGTCTTCTAAGAAGGAATGGGCTTTTTTATGCTCCCTCTTTATGAAAATTCCTTCTTCCCCAGCAGCTGCAGGGCATGGAATTAAACTCACAGGGTATCTGGTTTTGAGAGAGAGAAAAAGAACTTCTGACATTCACCTGCTAGACAGGTATTGCTTGGCCTGCCTTGACACTCAAAGCTAGTCCTTGGTATTCTCTTATTGAACATAAACAATCACAGGATATCAACATCAGACAAGGCCACTCTGTGACTATGATGAATCAACACCAAAACAAGATCACTCTGTAATCACACCTGAACAGAGAACAGGAGCATTGTTCAAGTCACAGAAATGACAAAACATCTCCCTATCCTTACTAATATAAGCCACTACTATTACTTTACTGATTACCTGATCATCCTTGCTCTAGAATGCCCTCACAACAGAAAAGATTTGTTAAGATACTTCATATTCATATTACCACCATGTTCTTACAGGGTTCAATCCATTGCATAATTCTGCTTCTTTGAATCCTCCTCCATCAGTGATACAAGCCCCAAAACTATAACAGTTCTTTCTGTTGTTGAAAAGTCAGAAGACTGACCAGAGAATAGGAGAGGTTCAAGCCGGGTTAAATAAAAGTGATAGATACCCACCAGGGCAAAGCCAAACATAACGTCTGCCCCTCCCCACGGAAGCACAGTTAGAGATCTCTTTTATATAGTTCTATAGGGGGTAGAAAGAGTCCACTTCTGGCTGGAGTGCTCTGGTAAGCTGGGGGTCTCCTTGCACACATTTGGAGGGCGGGACTAGCTAAGTCCTTTGTGGTCTTTGATCCGATCTGGGAAGAGGATGAAGTGGGAAAAGATTTGTGGGCGGCTGAGTTCTCCCTACCAACAACAGTTATGTCCATACTGAGATGTCCCACAGCTGTCTATGTTGTGTATTCTCACTCAGTTTAATTGGCAATAAACCCAACCTGTTCAATTACAGTGTGTTTCTGGTTATCTATGGCTAGAAGGCTTTCAAACAATAACATGATAATATTTCAATGTATAGTCAAACTGCTTTTTATTTTGGATATATTTTTTAAATTTTTTTATTTTAATTGACAAAAATTATACACACTTTTTGTATACAACATGTTATTTTGAAATCTGTATGCATTGTGGGATGACTAAATTGAGCTAATTATCATTACTTCAATTATTTATTTATTTTTATTGTGTGTGTGGTGAGAAAACTTAAAATTCACTCTCAGCAGGTTTCCACAATATGAGAAACATTGTGACAATGCTTACCATGCTGTGCTATAAATCTTTCGAACTTATTCTTCCTAGATAAATGAAATTTTATATCAAATTCGACCAATATCTTCCCAACCCATTTTTTATTCTCAAGTGTCAAATCTTTTGGAGTGCATTTACTCCTGGATGAGGCCCCCAGAGCCCTCCAAAGTGATTTCCACGTAAATCTCACGGTATTACTTTATCTCATGCCATGTTAAATATACTCTGATAGTTTTGAAGATCTAATTCAAACAATAGAAACAACTGATATCAAAGTATATAATATATCTTTAATTATTTATTTTTAAGAGGAATGTCAGGTTTACTTCAGTGGGTATCAGAAACATGAAAATTCACTGGATCAATTAATCAAAAGGGGAAAAAGACAAATGCTCTAAATTTAAAATGACAAGGGTGAAATAGTCTTCAATACAGAGAAAATTTCAAGTCTCCTAAGCGCAAAATTTGCAGCATTCTATTCAAATACATTTGAACACAGATGCAATGGATAATTTTCTAGTGAAACACAATTTACCTATATTGGCTCCAGGAGAAGCAAAAAGTCCAAAGAGACAATCACATACAACACATGCTGAATTTGGATGAAGAATTTTTCTATAAAACTGAAGCCAGGAGCCCGGCATGCGGGCCGCCCCTCCTCGGGGCCTTGGCCGTGGTGTGTGGCACTTAAAGGGAGCGCAGCAGGCTCTGGGAAGCGCCAAACGGCCGTGCCCGCGACAGTGAGGCGGTTAGGGGCAAGCCTGGCCATTGAAGGGAACACTCGCCAGCAGCAGCGGCGGCGACCCAGAGTGTCGGTTGGGT
This sequence comes from Arctocebus calabarensis, assembly GCA_963573935.1. NCBI lineage: Eukaryota > Metazoa > Chordata > Mammalia > Primates > Lorisidae > Arctocebus > Arctocebus calabarensis. The sequence goes on from CAUYON010071569.1 coordinate 5,759, forward strand.
CTGGGCGCCAAGGCGGTGGCGCTGGCAGCGTTGGAGCGAGTTGAGGGCTGAGAGCGTTTGAGCCAGGACCAGGTTCCAGGAGCCTTCTCGGCCCACAGAAATGTGCTGTCGGCCTGACAGGGCACAGCCTGCTGGTCCCGCTCAGGATCCACTACCCCAGAGGGAGTCGGCCCTGCCTGGCACGACTCCATCTAGCAGTCACTTGAGGAGCTTTTTCAAGTATCCGGGCTACTTTGAGTGTGTGTTACCACCCATCGTTCAGTGTCATCTTGGTCATCCTGTTTGTAGCAGCTGTCGCCAAAAGCTGACTTCTTGTCCAGTTTGCCGGGGCCCACTGGGATTCATTCGCAGCTTGGCTATGGAGAAAGTGGCCGATTCACTTATCTTTCCATGTAAATATGCCTCGTCTGGTTGTGGACGATTCTGCCAGCTCTGCGACTTTAGGCTTTATACCTGTCAGTGTCCTGGGTTCTCTGTCAATGGGAAGACTCTGGATGCTGTGATGCCCCATTGGATGGATCAGCATGACTTCAGTACAGCACTAGAGGGAGCGACTGCAATTTTCCTTGCTGTGAACATTAATAATGCGCATGGGACTTTTCATGGGTGATGATGCAGTGTGTTTTGACTTGCGCTTCCTAGTGATCGTGCAGAAACAAGTAAATGAGGATGGTCAAGTGCGGTTCTGCACAATTCTACAGCAGCTAGGAACACCCCAGCAAGGGCAAAATTTTACTTACCACCTTGAGCTCAATGGTGATCGATGGCAACTGACTTTGGAAGCAACTCCTCCATCTATTCCGGAGGAAATTGAGACAGCCATGATGAACAGTGACTGCCTTGTCTTTGACACAAACACTGCACAGCTTTTTGCAGAAAATGGCGATTTAAGCATCACCGTAACTATTGCCAAGTATTGAAATGGCAATAAGACATTTTCTGGCCAGTGTTTAGAACTTTAATTTTGCAGAAAATAAGGCACCCCTCTGCCTGCCAACCTGAAAGTCTTTTGGTTGGTGGAAGGTACATACGTGAAAGTAAATAAAAGGCTGTAAAATACAGGAAGCAGTTTCGTGTAGTAACACTGATACTTTTAAACACAAGTCAACCGTAACCGCCTTAAAGTATATATTTGTATACCCACGGGGGGTACCTTTGTTTTTTTTTTTTTTTTTTTTTTTTGGTACCTTTGTTATTAAAAGGAAGCAGTGTAAAATAATTCTGAGTTTTGTGCTTGTAACACATTGATTGTATTGCTGAAAAGTACTGGATTTATTTTTTGCGTGTTTGTGTGCATGTGATCGTGTGTGTGCTTGTGTGTGTGTGTGTGTGTGAGAGAGAGAGAGAGAGAGAGGGAGAGAGAGAGAGTAAACGAAGTTGTGTGTGAGCATGTGTGAGTGTCTGTGTGTGGGGGTTATTTTCTCTTGAACTGACAAGCCATCTTGAGTGGTCATGGACCACTGCTTTTCCCCTTTGGGAATCATTACATAGTGCTGCTGTGTGTTTGTGTGTGTGTGTGTGTGTGTGTTTGCTAATTTTTATTCTAGGTTTTGACTTAATAAATTTGAACTTTTTTCTGTAATTCAGGTTTTTTAAATTAAATCATAGCTGTGTACATTAATGCATTTATGGGGTGCAATGTGCTGGTTTTATACACAATTTGAAATACAACAAACTTTCACTACATTTTCTTAATTATTGTGTTAAGACATTTATACTCTAACTTAATAATTTGGACATGTACCCTTGTAAAATGCACCCTAGGTGTGGTCCCACCAATTGCCTTCCCTTCACCTATCCTTCCCCCTCCCGTTCCCCTACTCTTTCCCCTTCATCTTGGGCTATAGTTGGGTTGTAGCTTTCATAAGGAAATGTGGGTACTTACACATTGGTTTCACAGTAGAGCTAAGAGATTTTTAAAAAATAGTAATGTTAGAGCTGGAAGGGGGCTTACTGAATTTACATCCCCTTTATTCATGAGAAACAGAAAGCACAGTGAAGGAGAATGAGTTTACTTTAGATTAAAATTAGACCCCAGGTTTTTATCTCCCAGATTGGCATCATTTATATCACATACCATCTCTTTTTACTTTTCTTTTTATTGCTTCTATATAATGAAAATGAATGTGGTAAATTATTTCTGGTAGATCACTCTATCTTGCAGAGATTAGCTACTCAGAATTTCCCCAAACAATTTGACGACATTAAGAGCGCCTGGCTATTTATAAGATTATGGTTAAGTCACAAAGTATATTTAAAAAACATAACTGGCAGACTTTTCAAATCCAAATTATTCTTATGGAGTTACTCTTGTACTCCCCATTTTTTTTTTTTTTTTTTTTTAGGAATGGTGTCTCTTTTCTTACTAACCAACATCCAGGGTCTTATTTCATGGTGGATTCACTTGGTTGGCTTGGTTGTAATTGGATACTGTGCAATTGTGTTTGTTCTGCCCTGCAGCATAGGACTTTTTTAAAAGAAAAACAAAATATTAGGGCCCAAGGAAATTATTTTCTTTACTGATTGCAAATTGCTATATGTTTGCGGGTCCACTGTTTGTTCTGGTTATTTATTCTTTCTAACATACTTGACTACACAAATTACAAAATAGAAGGATAAAAGATCTTTTAAAATCTTTATTATGGGGCGGCTCCTGTGGCTCAGCTAGTAGGGCGCCGGGCCCATATACCGAAGGTGGCGGGTTCAAGCCCGGCCTCGGCAGAACTGCAAAAACAAAAAAATAGCCGGGCGCTGTGGCGGGCGCCTGTAGTCCCAGCTACTAGGGAGGCTGAGGCAAGAGAATCGCTTAAGTCCAAGAACTGGAAGTTGCTGTGAGCAGTGTGACGCCACGGCACTCTACCCAGGGCGATAAAGTGAGACTCTGTCTCTACAAAAAAAAAAAAAATCTTTATTATGTTGTAATCTCAGTAACCATATGGAACAGAAAAGCCCAGGACCTTAAGTATGAAATAGCATTTTGTTGTTTTGCTTTTTCCCTTAGCATTTTGAGTATGTGTCTTTTATCACTGCAGAAGTGTGGTCTTTATTGGAGAGAGAGAGAGAGAGAGAGAGAGAGAGAAAGAGAGAGAGAGAGAGAGAGAGAGAATGTGTTTTGTACATGATATGAGGGACAGTATACCAAAATTGTAAGAAGCATCACTTTATGCTACAGGCAAAAATGGTAATCTAAGGTCTTATAAATAATCAGGAATTGGGCAGTGCCTGTAGCTCAAAGAGTAGGGCGCTGGCTCTACTGGAAGTGGCGGGTTCAAATCTAGCCATGGCCAAAAACTGCAACTGCAACAACAACAACAACAACTACAACAAAAAGTTAGGAATTTCTTGTGAGCCTTCTAAATATTGCCCAGGAATTAATAACACATCTTTATTACACTTTTTCTATCATATCAGAATAAATATTTATAACAGCCTACACAAAAGCTTTTAGGTAATGGGAAATGTCTTCAAGATAGATGAATAATAAAACAAATGGTCAAGTGAGCCTTTTATTTACTAATTTTTTCACTCACATTTTTCAGACCTATTTAGTGCCAGACTCTGTTCTGGGCATATGAATGCACAGTGAGTAAGGCATAGACCTGCCCTTACTAAGAAGAAAAGTTTCTTAATAAGACAGGTATCAGAAGATACAGGACAGGAAGACTAAGCGCTGCCTCTTAATGCTGACAATTCTGTAACACCGCTCAGTTTTGTCGATGAGACACTTTTTCTGCAGCACATTGTACAGACTGAGCTCCATTACTTGTCACCTATGTTTTCATTCCATTGATACAGCCTCAAGGACTGAAAACTTACTTGAATATTAATGTAGAAATATTCTTTGCTAAGAAGAATGTGTTCCAGCTCCATACATGTAAATATGAAAGAGGCAAAGTCAGTTCGGCGCCTGTGGCTCAACAGGCTAAGGCACCAGCCATGTACATCTGAGCTGCGGGTTCAAATCCAGCCCCCGGGCCCGCCAAACAACAATGATGGCTGCAACCAAAAAATGGCTGGGCATTGTGGTGGGTGCCTGTAGTTCCAGCTACTTGGGAGGAAGAGGCAAGGGACTCACTTGAGCCCAGGAGTTGGAGGTTGCTGTCAGCTGTGATGCCACAGCACTCTATCCAGGGTGACAGCTTGAGGCTCTGTCTCAAAAAAAAAAGAAAGAGGCAAAGTCACCATCTTTCTTTAAGGCTGCATAATATTCCATGGTATACATGTACCATGGCGGGATCATATAGTGCAATTTAGAAGGGACAGGTGAAACCTACAAAATGAAGAACACAAATGTTTTCACATAATAATTGAGAAAATCTCATGAAGGTTATGTCAAACAGTTGGATGAAAATATTTCAGATTGCATATGAAGCCTGCACACTGTACCCCATGATTGCACTAATGTATGCAGCTATGATTTAATAAATAAATTTTTTAAAAAAGAAATATTCTTAGGAAGACTTATCTGTTTCCCAGGTTCACAAATGACATTGTTGAATAAAATATTAATGATCAAATATCTGTCCAACTACTGAAGAGAACATAGGTACAGGTAACAGATATGACGTGCTCCATCTTCTTTCAGTTATATTTATGGGTATGCTATTCATATGAATATTCTAAAATGTATAGTCATAAAGAACCTAACATTTAACTTGGAATTTTTATTATTATGTGAAATCATGTCTAAATTTTTGTATGTATAGATATATTATTAATGTGGGTAATCTGAGACTATATGAAATTTGCAAAAGTTTGATGGTCTTGATGTGATGCTGTCAATAATCATTGTGGTTGTTATCTTAAAATGCTACATTTTGTAGAAAAATAATGCAACTTCCTTCTTAGCTGAGAATTTTCTTTTTTTCTTTTCTTTTTATTTTTTTATTTTATTTTATTTTTTTTTTTTCGTTTTTGGCGGGGGCTGGGTTTGAACCTACCACCCTGGCATATGGGGCCGGTGCCCTACTCCTTTGAGCTACAGGCACCACCATCACCCCCTTTTTTTTTGGAGACAGAGTCTGAGTATGTCACCCTTGGTACAGTGCCATAGTGTCACACCTCACAGTAACCTCAAACTCTTGGGCTCAAGCGATTCTCTTGCCTCAGCCTTCCATATAACTGGGACTACAGGCCCCCACCACAGCACCTAGCTATTTTTTGGTTGTATGTGTCATTATTGTTTAGCAGACCTGGGCTGGGTTGGAACCCACCAGCCCCAGTGTATGTGGCTGGCGCCCTAACCAGTGAGCTACAGGTGCCAACTCAACTGGAAATTTGGTCAGGTTTTAACAATGGATATCTTAGGTTCTTAATTTATCTACCATTATTATTGTGCATTTTTCTCTAAAAGAATTTGTAATGAGCTTACAATATTACTTTCCACAGAAAAGACTCTAACAAATACCCTTGAACATTAGGATCTTTAAGATTAATGGACTAAATAGCAACTTTCAAAGTAATAAAGAAGCTTATGGGTTCATAAAACTGCTAATGAAGATAAAGCAAAACAGAAAAAAATTAATTACAGTAGAACCTCCATAGCCGACTACATCCCTACCTTGACCTCTCCTTAAGTTGACCTAATTTTCATAGACTAGACATTTACCACATGAATGTATGTGGTAGTACAGTAGGCCTCATTCCTACTGTTTTTCTTTTTTTTTACAATCAGAATATTCACATATTTATTTTTAAAGCACTTAAAAAACCAGAAATGACTTACATTAAAAGCTCCAAAGTGTGTTGTTTCAACTGCATGTTATAACTATCAATACCTTTACCTCATTTACTAAGCCAAAAAACACTTCAAGCAACTTTAAGTTCATAAATTAATAATGAGGTACAGAAACCCAATCAAGACCAGTTCGTACTGTTCACCAATTCTGTATATTGACCAGTTTGTTACAGTCACTGGATGATCAATTTGAAGAGATTCTCCTGTTTATGAAATTGAGTAATTTATAAAGAAAATGTTCTTATGACTTTTATTTAAAAACATAGTTTGTTCTTAAATGTTTTGTATTCCAGATTCAAGAAAATGGTTTCTCATAAAATATATGTAGTTTATAACAATTTGGTAAAGTATATGTTTGTGAATAAAGGCAGAGGTATTTTCTCTTTCTCCCTACTTGATTGCTCCAAAATTCTGGAACTATTTGTTACTATTTTTATTCATATCAGTTGAATAAAAGTCTTTCTTTTTATATAATAAGATACAGTTGAAAACATTGGTTATATTACCAAATGTCATTTCAAATAAATATGAAATATCATACATATTGAACAATGTGGGTGTGGTGGCTTGTGAGTATACTTCTAGCTACTTGGGAGGTAGAGGCAGGGGGATCACGTGAGCCCAGGAGTTTGAGGTTGCAGTGAGCTATGATGATGTCACTGTACTTTACCTGAGGCAACAAAACAAGATCTTATCTAAAAAAAAAATTAATTACTCATATATTCATTCTCCTTCATACTTATTTCTACTTTACACCTCATTAGCTACTATCAAAGGAATACCAGGAGTTTAAATGCAATAAAAATCAAACTTTTGGATAAAGGAAAAATGGAAAACTGTGTATCAAATTCTAGTAAGTCTGGGATCTTTGTCTCTGAAGGAGGCAGCGGGTGGATAAAATCCTGGTGTAGCACAGTAGGATAATGCATGATATGAGGACGCTGGTGATAGCAGGATGAGTCCAGAATTTCCCTACAAAGATATTAAAATATTGAGCAACCCAGGAGCAGCCATTAGGCAAATACCCACCACTCCTTGCTTTGTGGGTGTGATTTCTCCCAGAGTCCCCAGATGAGTTCACAGGCATGCTCTTTCTTCTACTGTGGGGAAATGGATTGGAGTCTGATCAAAGACATAATATTGAGTGGCTTTTTATGAGATAGTGAAACATCCAAGAATGTAGAGAACTTTCTGTGACTAAAACCTTGAACTCAAGGTCTATCTGAGAGAGATTTGTTTCCTTCCACTAGATGTCTGAGTTCACACTAGGAAATACAATTAGAAATGCGTTTTCACATTGTCTCCTTAGCCCTGAGGCTCAGCCAGCCTCTACTGATGTCTATATATTTAAGGGTTATTCAAGTCCTACTCCATGCTGTGTACTCAGGTTTACTTATTTACTTCTCGTAACAGCTCTGTGAGGGTGGTATAATCAGTCCCACTTCACAGATAACCAAGCTTAGGTTCAGAGAGCCTAAGGCCCCCTTCCCACATCAGTGGCAGGGTTGGAATGAGTTTCCATCTCTCACCCTCCTGAGAGGACACTGGGCAGGCTCCTTTTCACAAGATGGGCTTCCAGGCCTTGAGGAAATGTCAGATCATACCCCCCCCCCGATACTGTGACATCACAGAGCTTCACTCCATAGCCCTCTCAGGGTAATGAAGATGACAGAGGTAATGAAATTTTGTAACTGAGGCCACCCATAAAAAATACGGGCCCCCACTTTGGGTACAAATCAGAGTTGATTTTATTTACTCCTGCACAGGGGGGCCACTGCAAAAAGGAAGACGGACCAAATCAGGTGGTCATTTATTACATCTGCACAGACGGACCGCTACCCCCACAAGGCAAAGAGCTCCAGATAGAGAAGCAGATAGCCTTTTATACCCTTTTGTGCTCATGTGGCAAAGCAAGCATGTACAAAAGCAAAACGTGGCTGTTTACAGGGCGGAGTCACAGTCGGGTGGTTAGCTCAGAGGGTGACATCATGGTAGTTAGCTCAGGGTGGGGCTCCAATCAGGGGGCTGGCACAGGGGGTCGCATAATGGCAGTTGGCACAAAAACTAACTTAGCTTGAGAAACTCAGTTACCTGGGAAACACTGCTTGAGTGAGTTTCCACCATTGTTTCAACCTGTGGCTAGGGAGGTTGAGGTAAGTTTCTCATCATTATGTTTAGACATTGCTAGGGAGTAAGGGAACTTGGAGAACTACCTTGTCAGAAACCTATTCTTAAAATTAAATGAAAAAGGGGGGTTTTAGATGGACGGGGACTCAGGCTGAACAGTTAGGGGCCTTTAGGGGTCTTCTTGCCAGGTCGGTTACTACAAAATCCCTCCCTTTATGCCAGGAAACCTGGGTGTAGGGCCCCATGAGCTGGCTGATCCCTGATGGGGCAAGTGGGCTCAGGCAGAAGGTCAGGTTTTGGCCTTGGGACAGATGATCCAGAGGAAAGGAAACACGTATACTGAAGTACTTTAAGGCAATGCTCTTTAAAGTTCATTTCCTTTAATTCTAACAGCTGTTGAAGTTACCTGTTATTGTAGCGATTATTCTCATCAAAGTACATTAGAGGAGTTTAAGTAAACACTGAGACACTATTGTTCCTGTCATCAACCAATTCTTATCATCAACCAACCAATCAGAATTGGTTGATGATAGGAACAAAAAGTGTCTCAGCGGTTTACTTAAACTCCTAAGTTTAGGATAGTATAGGAACAAAAGGTAGAATTGGGTGATGATAGGAACAAAAGATGGAGAGGGTTGCCATTACATGTTCCAGGTTGTTCAACTTTTGAGTCACATTAGTTTTAAGTCACAATATTGCTGAAATTGAAAAAATTCTAAATTTTTGCAAAACATTAAGTACTATATGAAAACTGTGGAGAAAATTCTTGCAAACGACACCTCAGATCCATGCTTTGTGAAACACACATGAAAACAAAGAGACTGGCAAGCAATTTCAACACAGAATTCAAATAAATGTGCATGATTAAGTTTGCAAACTCTTCCTGGAAAAAGCGCTGAATATCTCATTTTTATCATGGTATGAGGTCTGATAATGAAGTTCGAGAACTTGCTACTGTGTGCTTATGTTTGCAGCAGTATATAAACAACTCAGTGAGGTTTCATAACCATGATGTATCACTGTGTCACAGCTGTATTCATGTTCACATATGGCACTGTCTTGCTGAGGTGGCATTCATTAATGTTCTTGCATTTTTCTGTGCTGTTTGACAGCTCTCATGGTCATTCCAGAAAAAGAGTTTCAAAACTGCTTTGAAGGGGAGACTAGGACTGGTATCGGTGCATAGCTCCCCAAAGGCAGTACTTGGAAGGCAACTGTAGTGATATTCCATGATGAGGTATGCAGCACTTTTGCTAGGATGAGTTCCCGAGTTTGATCATCAGACCTTCATATAGGTATGTGTACAAAAATAAAGATGCTAAATGTGCCCAAAATTAGAACTAATGAGATGCAAACATAAATACTAAGAATAGTATTAAAAGACAAATTGCAACACATGATGGTAAGTATGACTGTACTTTTTGAACAGACTGTGTGTGTAGGTGTATCTGTTTGTGAGCACATTACCAGAGACACATCTGCAAAATATGCACCATTGTATCTACAACACATCCTTAGGGGTCAACAATTAGGAGTTGGGATTGTGAGAGATTCATATTAACTTTAATTCACAAATATGCTTCTGTATTATTGTTTCAAGTTTTATATTTAGGGAGAACCATTTTGATGAAATATTAAAAATAGAAAAACTTCAAAAAGATTGACAAAAGTAAGATGCACGTATGTTCCTACCCTTGGGAAAGTATTCATTGTATTCAGTTTCTTGGCAAAATGCAGTACATTTGAAAAAAATGAATTGAGTGTGTGTATGTGTTTGTTGTAGCTCCTCTGGCTCAGCCATCTCAAATATATCTCACAGTTGAAGTCTTTTCTTCTGTTCATTCCAGGATTGGACTTCCAAACTCTGGTTTAGATAGCCCTGAAAAAGTTCTTTTGTCATAACTCTGAAAAGTGATGGGTACAGAGGGATTGCTGCAGGTAAGTGAACATTCCACAAAACTCTGGTCAATCCCATTACTCAGCTCTCACCCTTAATCCTTCTACTTCTTCCCTATTCTTACCAGCTGAGCCTCTAGTCTTCTCCCAGAATCGCAGTTCTGACTCCAGCCACCAGCTATCTCCAAAGTTTGTTCTCTTTCCAGGAAGAGCAGTACAGTTGGCAATGTGTAACAAATGTTATGAAACTATGTGTGTTTTGCCACAATAACAGTTGGGTCCGGAAATTCACTCATATATTAAAACAATTCCATTTCCTGGCGTCCCTAAGACGTTATGGCATTCATTGATTTATCTCTTCTTTTATCAGTGTAGGTTGAGGCACCCGCACTACAGAGGTTCCCCTTCTAGACAGCAGGGCTTTTACCCTCCTTTACCACCCCTCTACAGGCTTCCCAGACCTTCTCCCACAGCCCATCAGTCATCTCCTCTGCAGGATACGATGGGCACAACTGCCCTGACCCCGTTCCAGTGCCCCAACCCTTCCTCAGTTACCTCCTGTCTGTCCTATGTTGCCCTATGCCGGGGCCCTACTCACTGAGCCACAGGCACCGCTCCTTTATATAGGTCTTTATCTAATGGTCCCACAGCATAAAATTTAAAAGGATTTATTCCTTTCTCGAAAAAAGTGTTCTCACTTCAGTATAGCAAAAGGCAGCCATTTCTGTCTGATGGCCATCAGTGTCCCTACATAATAGGAATGCCCATGTTCTATTCAGATTTCCAGAAAGATCCACAGAGTTTTATTGGGCCATAGACCCTCCCTCCCACCTTTCCACTCAGCAGGGTATAAGGAGGGATTAAGGTTGGGAGCTTGATTAATGGGATCAGGCAGAGTTTTCTGGAATTTTTCCATGTCTGCTGCAATTTTTCTGTATCATTTTTTTCTGGATTATAGAAAAAAAAAAGAGCACATTTTCTGGAATATATGAACCTAAGATTGAAATCCAGACCCAGTCCATATTGAAAAAGTGCTGCAATTGTGAGCTGTATTTGGGTGGTGGAGCTAGAGGAACTAGAGACAGACACAGACACAAAAACACACACATTTTCCATGTGTTTTCTTTGCCCAGCAAATTAACTACAATGACTACTTTTCCAAAGTAAAGAATAGATATGTACCTTACTTTTGTTTATTGTTCACAAGTATTGTATGTTTCCATAACTTATCAAAAGAGTTATTCCTGAATATAAAATTTCAAATAATGGAAAACATACTTAGGATTTGAAATGAATGTGTCCTTGTCACTGGTCAGACTCCTATGCCCAGACCCTAAGGGATCTGTGGTCCACAGAAGGGAGCATACTCTCCAGACATGTTCCTGCAGGTGAGATACACATGGATGTGTACACCTAAACACACACACATGCACACACAGTCTTCTCCAAAAGTGTAATCATAGTCCTTATCATCCTTTTTGATTTTTCTATTTTAAAATATTGTCACTATATTGATTCTCACAGATTTGGCATATTTACCATTTTTACCATTCATGTATAAATTCATGTGAATTCTCAGTGGAAATAATTTGCTCATCTCTTTTTTTTTTTTTTTGAGACAGAGTCTCAAGCTGTCACCCTGGGTAGAGTGCTGTAGCCTCACAGCTACCAGGAACATCCAACTCCTGAGCTCAAGCAATTCTACTGCCTCTGCCTTCCAAGTAGCTGGGACTACAAGCACCCGCCACAAAGCCCAGCTATTTTTTGGCAGCCATCATTGTTGTTTGGTGAGCCAGGTTGGATTCGAACCCACTACCTCAGGTGTATGTGGGTGGCGCCTTAGCCGCTTGAGCTCCAGGCACCAAGCCCACCCATCTCTTTGTTAGTGTATTTACAGTAATAACAAGTAGATTGGTCCCATTTGTAGATACTAACCCATGTAGACTGCAAATATTTTCCACAATTGATATTATTTTTTTAAATTTAGAATTGGTTTTACAACTTCACTAATATTGTACCTTAGAAACTACATCGATCATCATTTTTTTCTTTTTAAGAGACAGAGTCTCAGTTAGTTACCCTCGGTAGAGTGCTGTGGCACCACAGCTCACAGCAATGTCCAGCTTTTGGGCGTAGGTGATTATCTTGCTTCAGCCTCCCAAGTAGCTGGGACTACAGGTGCCCACCACAAGGCCCAGCTATTTTTTTTTTTGTTTCAGTTTAGGAAGGCCTGGTTTGAAGCCCCCACCCTGAGTATATGGGGCTAGCGTCCTACTCCCTGAGCCACAGATTCCAACCAGGTCATAATTTTTTTAAAAGATTACTCCGTGGAAGCATTTAATGTCAGACCCCAGGGTAATTAGATCATTTAGTGCCCAGAAAGCAAGAAGACAAAATAGGAAAACTTGCAATAGGGAGGTAACAAGGCTATCTTCCTAATTTACTTAATCTTCCCTATAATCACTAGCCTTACCTAAATAATGGTGATAATCTTGGGTACATTAAATGCCAGTTAGCATCCAACAAGAAACAAAAAAATCTGTCTGTCTCCTAAAAGAATGAAATACTTTGAAAAACACCTTGGGTTGGCTGTACTATTAGCCTTGAGGGAAATGAAAACATTCACAGCCCTGAGGGCATGAAGTTCAAATCCAAAAACACTTTAAGTAATTCCAAAGTTAGCTACTGATCTGGAGTGGACAAGTTGTCTCCCTGATTAACATAAACTCTCCTTAAAGTCAGTTCCCTGATCTGAATAATTGACATAATGATGTGTAACCTGAGTACACAAGATTAAAGGATATGAAATACAAAGTACATTGGCTCTAAATTGTTCAGTACACATTACTTTGTCTCTGACTCACCTGTCCCAAGGCCAACACCTGAGCTTCTAAATAAGCTTATGCAGTACTTCAGGGATCAGACAGCTCCTGTGGCCCTACGACATGTCTCTTGGCTCAAAGCCAGGATTTCATCTCTTCTATCATCTTCATCACCAAGAAGGGTGTGGGGTGGGGCCACAATAGCAGGTAGGTGTGATCTATTTCTTAATCCCTGAAGGCCATCTTCTAAAAGGCAGGCTTCTCAGGGTTGCTCTAGGGAGGGCTAGAAGTGGAACCTCATTCTAATCCTGTCACTTTATCTGGGGAGGAGATTTAGGCCCTGTGAGTCTTACCTTACTCATCCTTATAGAACTTACCTTACACCATCCTTATAGAACTTCCCAGAAGGTAAGTGAGAAAACCTGTCCAGAGTATATGGTGTGGAGGGTGACTTCAATGGCCCCTAAGATGTAGAGACCAAGAACAGCTCCTTGTGGCTCAAGGAGTAGAATGCTAGCTCCATATACTGGAGGTGGTGGGTTCAAACCTGGCCCTGGCTAGTAGAGCCCCAGGGCTAAGGGAACACTATAAAAAATTATTTCTCATTGTTTCCCATTACAAAACAAACAGACATCTAGCTGAGGACAGACAATGTCTCTGTAATATGCCTGGGGGTCAAAGTTTTGTAGATAGTAATTTCTGTACTTTGGGGATGTTTTCGCAAGATCCTAAGAGCTGTTCAATATCATAGCCCTAGACAGATCCAGCTCTAGGTCCCTGCACTGGGAAGTTAAGCGTATCTTTGAACTCACCTGGTGAGCTAGCTCAGTGATAGAGCCTGCCCCGGAAGTATTGTAAGCCAACAGCCCCCTAAAAGCCCGGAGTCTGTCTAGGCCTGTCTTGGCCTTGGTCCCCAGAATGCCCCCTCTTTGGGTTAATTCTGAGAACAGGTTTCTGACAAGGAAGTTCTCTGAGTTCCCTTACCCCCTCCCTCCACTCCTGGCCAGGTTGAAACTATGGTGGAAAGTCACTCAAGCAGAGTTTCCCAGTTTTATTGGGCTTTCCAAGTTGTCCCCATGGTTACTGAGTTACCCCCACTGAGCCGCCAGGCAGCTACCCCCTGCACCAACTACCTGACTGTAACCTCGCCCTGTAACCAGCCATGTTCCGCATTTGTATATGTTTGCTTCCCCACATCAGCACAAAAAATATATAAAAGGCTGCCTGCATTTCTCTTGGCACCGTTTGTCTTTTGGGCAGCTTTTGCCTTTTTAACCACCTAATTTGAGCCTTGCCCTTTGCGGCAGTGGTCCTCCTGTGCAGGTGTAAATAAATCATTACCATGTGATTTAAGCCTAAAGTGGGGTCTGTGTATTCTTATGGGTGGTGTGAATTACAACAGAAGCAAGGTATGTTATTTTGCATAGCTACTGTTTCTGGACTGCTTAGGTTGTTTTATAGTCTCCCAACCACAACTGCAAGGTCTTCAGAATATGTATTGTCCAACCATATCACAGCAGGATTTCAGCAATCTGCTTTCTCCTAAAGAAATCCAACTGTTACTAACATTTTTCTAGCACAATTGTCCATTATATCACTCCATGATAACTGAATTATTATTTTTTTATTAAATCATAGCTGTGTACATTAATTCAATAATGGGGTACAATGTGCTGGTTTCATATACAATCTGAAATATTTTCATCAAACTGGTTAACATAGCCTTGTCTTAGTTATTGTGTTAAGACATTTATATTCTGCATTTAATAAGTTTCACCTGTACCCTTTTAAGATGCACCATAGGTGTGGTCCCACCAATTACCCTCCCTCCACCATCCTCTTCCCTCCCCTCCACTCCCTTGCCCCTTTCCCCATATTGATAACTGAATTATTTTTGAACTCAGAATTCATGCTATTCCATTGGAGACATCTCATTTTCTCTAAAGTTGAAATAAGTGAGTAAAAAGGAAAATGAAGATATAGACAACTTCAAGGGTTTGATCTCATCTTAGATTAAAAGTTAAGATTAAGTTGGGTTCCTTCCAGTAATTTCTTTTCATTGGAGTTTTTCTAGCAAGCAACTAACTTTTAACCTTGATCAAACTGAGTCCACCTCTCGGTCCCGCCGCGCCCTACCGCCCTACCCCAGCCTCTGCTCAACCCGGCTCGCCAGCCCCACGCCACTACCCGGCCCCAAACCACGACCCTGTTCCGCCTTGTCGCCACCCTGCCCAGTCCAGCCATGTCAGCCCATCGCCCCGCCCCTTGCCACCGACCCCTGTGCTCCCACCCCCACCGCCGCAACCGTCACCTCCTGCCATCACCCACCCTTGTCTGTAATGCTCTTCTAACTTTCTGTCAGGTCACGCCCAAGCCAGATCCCTCGAGCATTGGGGGCGTGGCCTCCCCTTTGTCTCCCCCTCTCTTGGTCTCTCTCTTCTCCTTCACATTCAAAGTTCCATAAAGAATTTCCCCATTCCCTGATAGCATTGTTCACTTTCCACCCATGTTTTATCCTCCCAAATATGGCTTATTTCCACAATCGATTAACGAATGCACTCAAACACATTTAATTTATTTTCCCTTTGCAATTAAAATAATGAAAGGAATGCAAAAGATACTCATGGCAAGGAATTATAATATGAAATGTCTTCTTACAATAACTAAGAAAATGCCATGAAGGGTATTTTTAAAAGGTTTGATGAAAACATTTAAGACTGTATATGAAGCCAGCACATTGTACCCCTTGGCTGCACTAATGTCCGCAGCTATGATTTAATAAAAAATAAATAAATAAAAGAAAAATAAATAAAAAATAAAATAAAATAAATAAATAATAAATAAATAAACAAATAAATAAGAATACGAAATAACATCAGCATCCCTAAACCGCTCAAGGGTTTTTATTATGGGGGAGATTAAGGACCACCAACTCAAATTAGAATTTCAAAAGGAGTCTTTTATTAACCAGGGCTGTCTCAGCAAAGTCTAAAGCAGACTAAGTGGGTGGAGACAGAATAAATGGTGGGATCACGCTTATGGTGCATCTTAGAAGGGAAAAGTGAAACTTACTAAATGCAGAACATAAATGTTTTCACCCAATAAGTGAGAAAATCCCATTAAAAAAAAAAAAAAGAAAGAAAGCATCTAGGGGTTTGAAGTTGGGGTTTTTCTAGTCTGAAAGTTGGCAATGAGCCAAACAGGTGGTCTGAAAGTTAGCAATTAAAAGTAAAAAGAAAGTTGGCAAAAGAAGCAAAAGGCAACCACGGAGTCAGGATGACTTTTACATAAGCGAAGCTTGCAACTTAGCGGTTTAGCCAATAGGTAACATAAAGGGCAGTTAGGTAACAATAAAGTAACATAATGGAGATCTAGCAACCAATGCATAAGTAAAACAATTTGTCACAGCACTTAGCTCATTAACTTTCCTGATGACAGTTATTGGCCCATCCGTTCTTATCTTCTCCTATTCTGACCTGATCCAGACGGATCTAAGAGTAATGGTACTTGGCATCATTTCAGAATTATGGTATTCTGAATTCTGTCCTTTCATCGTTTATCCTACATGGCCCCCTAGTGCACGTCAGTGGCAGGTAGTATCCATCTCAAAGGTGCCGGTCAGTGGTGATGCAATATCCATCTTATGGGGGTGCTGGGGCAGCGGGCACCCATCACAATTTGAACTGTAGTCTGGACACATAAAACCAATTCCAGGTTGCAATAAACATCTGGGGAAACTTATTAAATGTAGAGTATCAATGTCTTTATATAGTGATCAAGAAAATGTCATGAAGGATATCTGTAACAGTACGATGAAAACATTTCTGAATGTATATGAATCATGCCCTATGATTGCACCAATGTACAGAATTATGATTCAATAAAATTATAAAAAAAAAAAAAACAATTCCAGGTAATCTCTGTCTTCTTTATCCATCCTGGCCCAGATTAGGTTCCAGGGGTACAGGATAAGCCTAGATGAGTAGCAATTTGAATGAAAAACAGATAATTGGGCCCATGGACACATGGAAGACCTTCTACATTCAGGATACACTGAGACTTTATTTTAGCCTAGTTGGCTCTAGGGTAATACTGAGACATTGATCAAAGGGGTTGAAATTACTATCTTCACATTTTATAAGAGTTTTCTGGAGCCCATAAATGGAGAGAATCACGATGTCTATTTCAGTAAGTCTGAAAGACAGTGCACATGACCAGGAGACTTACATGGCATGTCCCAACGTTGATCTGTCAATGTGTACTTGTACTCCTCATGTTTCTTTCTTCCTGTTTTTCTTTTTTTCTTTTTTATTTTTTTATTTATTAAATCATATCTGTGTACATTAGTGCAATCATGGGGTACAGTGTGTGGGCTTCATATACAATCTGAAATATTTTCATCCGACTGTTCCTTTACTTCGTATAGACCCAGAAGACCAAAAATCACATTATAACAAAGATATCTGTACCAGAATGTTTATTGCAGCCCAATTCATAATTGCTAAGTCATGGATTCTTCCATGTGCCTCCCAAGTGCCCATCAATCCACGAATGGATTAATAAATTATGATACATATATACCATGGAATATTATGCAGCCTTAAAGAAAGATGATGACTTTACTTCTTCCTGCTTTTTTAGGATATAATCCTAGCACTTGGGAGGCTG
>CAUYON010071570.1:0-34975 GCA_963573935.1 Arctocebus calabarensis
AAAACATAGAAAAAGAAAGAATACTTCCCAACACATTCTATGAAGCAAATATCACCCTGATTCCCAAACCAGGAAAAGACCGAACAAAAAAAGAAAATTATAGACCAATATCTCTAATGAATATTGATGCACAAATATTCAATAAGATCCTAGCAAACAGAATCCAACAAAACATCAAACAAATTATATAACACAACCAGGTGGGTTTCATCCTAGGGTCCCAAGGATGGTTCAATATACATAAATTCATAAATATAATACATCACATGAACAAATAAAAAACAAACACCATATGATTCTCTCAATTGATGCAGAAAAAACTTTTGATAATATCCAGCATCCTTTCTATTTTTTGTTTTGTTTTTTTTTTTGAGAGAGAGCCTCAAGCTGTCACCCTGGACAGAGTGCTGTGGCATCACAGCTCACAGCAACCTCTAATTCCGGGGCTCAAGAAAGTCTCCTGCCTCCACCTCCCAAGTAGCTAGGACTACAGGCACCCGCCACAATGCCTGGCCATTTTTTTGGTTGCAGCCACCATTGTTGTTTGGCAGACCTGGCCTGAATTCAAACCCACCAGCTCAGGTGTACGTGGCTGGCGCCTTAGCCCATTGAGCCACAGGTGCTGAGTTGCCAGCATCCTTTCTTGATCAGAATGCTTAAGAAAATAAGTATAGAAGGAACATTTCTTAAACTGATAGAGGCAATCTACAGCTAACTCATAGCCAGTATCGTTTTGAATGGAGTAAAACTGAAATCATTTCCACTCAGATCAGGAACCAGGCAAGGACGTCCACTGTCTCCACTGCTTTTAAAGAGTGTAATGGAAGTCTTAGCCATCACAATCAGGCAAGAGAAGGCAATCAAGGGGATCCAAACAGGACCAGAGGAGATCAAACTGTCACTCTTCGCAGATGATATGATTGTATATCTGGAAAACCCCAGGGAATCAACTACAAAACTCCTAGAAATGATCAAGGAATACAGCAACGTCTCAGGATACAAAATTAACACTCATAAATCTGTAACCTTTATATATATGAACAATAGTCAAGGTGAAAAAACAATCAAGGACTCTATTCCCTTTACAATAATGCCAAAGAAAATGAAATATCTGGGAGTGTATCTAACTAAAGATATGAAAGATCTCTGGCTCGGCGCCTGTGGCTCAGCGGGCTAAGGTGCCAGCCACGTACACCTGAGCTGGCGGGTTCGAATCCAGCCTGGGCCCGCCAAACAACAATGACAGCTGCAACCAAAAAATGGCCAGGCGTTGTGGTGGGCACCTGTAGTCCCAGCTGCTTGGGAGACAGAGGCAGGAGACTCGCTTGAGCCCAGGAATAGGAGGTTGCTGTGAGCTGTGATGCCACAGCACTCTATCCAGGGTGACAGCTTGAGGCGCTGTCTCAAAAAAAAAAAGAAAGATCTCTATAAAGAGAACTACAAAACTCTAAGAAAAGAAATAGCTGAAGATGTTAACAAATGAAAAAATATACCATGCTCATGGCTGGGAAGAATCAACATTGTTAAAATGTCTATACTATCCTAAAGCAATCTACAGATTTAATACAATCCCTATTAAAGCACCTCTGTCATACTTTAAAGACCTGGAACAATTAGTACTTCATTTTACAGGGAAACAGAAAAAAACCTTGAATAGCCAAGACATTACTTAGAAATAAAAACAAATCTGGAGGAATCATACTTCCACACTTCAGACTATACTATAAATTGATAGTGATCAAAACAGCATGGTACTGGCACAAAAATAGAGAGGTAAATATATGGAACAGAATTGAAGACCAAGAGGTGAACCCAGACACTTATCATCATTTGATTTTTGATAAGCCTATCAAAAACATAAATTGGGGGAAAGATTCCCTATTGAACAAATGGTGCTGAGTGAACCGGCTGGCAACCTGTAGAAGACTGAAATTAGACCCACACCTTTCTCCTTTAAAAAAAAATTGACTCTCACTGGCTAAAGGACTTAAAATTCATACATGAAACTATAAAAATTCTTCAAGAGACTGTGGGGGAAACACTTGAAAAAATTGGCCTGGGAGAATACTTTATGAGGAGGACACCCCAGGCAATTGAAGCAACAATTACTGGGATCTGATCAAATTAAAAACTTCTGCATTGCCAAGAACACACTAAGTAAAGCAAATAGACAGCTCTCAGAATGGGAGAGGAATTTTGCAAGTTATATTTCCGATAAAGGTCTAATAACCAGAATCCACAGAGAACTCAAACTTATTACTAAGAAAAAACCAAGTGATCCCATTTCATTGTGGGCAAGAGACATGAACAGAAGCTTCTCTGAAGAAGATAGGAGCATGGTCTACAGACACATGAAAAAATGCTCATCATCTTTAATCATCAGAGAAATGCAAACAAAACTACTCTGAGATACTAACTCTAGTAAGAGTAGCCCACATCACAAAATCCCAAAACTACAGATGTTGGCATGGATGTGGAGGAAAGGGAACACTTCTGCACTACTGGTGGGAATGCAAGCTAGTACGTTCCTTTTGGAAGGAAGTTTGGAGAACATTCAGGGATCTAAATGTAGACCTGCCATTTGACCCTGCAATTCCTCTTCTAGGTATATATCCAAAGGACTGAAAATCATTTGGCACTAAAGATATTTGCACCAGTTTGTTCATTGCAACTCAATTCATAATTGCCAAGTCATGGAAGAAGCCCAAGTGCCCATCGACCCATGAATGGATTAATAAATTTTGGTATATGTATACCATGGAATACTGTGCAGCGTTAAAAAAAATGGAGACTTTACCTATTTTATGTTTACATGGATGGAGCTGGAAAATATTCTTCTTAGTAAAGTATCTCAGGAATGGAAAAAAAAATAACCAATGTACTCAGTACTACTGTGAAACCATTTTATAATCACTCACATTTGCATATGAAAAATGAAACACAACCACAACCTAGGATGAAGGAGGGAAGGGGAGGGGGAGGGGAGGGGAAGGGAGGGAGTGGGTTGATAGAGGGAGGGTTAGTAGGGGATCACACCTATGGAGCATATTGCAAGTATAAGTTGGATCTTGTACACAAGTTGGACACAATTGTCTTCTACACAAGTTGGACACAATTGTCTTAATGCTATAATTGGGTAAACACAGTGAAGGCTATGTTGATGAGTAGGATGTAAGCACTCCAATTTGTACAAATAATCAACACATTGAATCCCATAATGGCATAAATGTATTCATAATCTATGTACAAATGACTTAATAAAAAAAAAAAACATAAAACTAATTTGATAAAGAAAAATTCAGTGAGTATCAATTTTAATCTAAACAAAAAGATAAAAGGAAATTAGAGTAACACTATATGATTTACAAAGTTAACATTACTTGAATTGTAAATAAATAATTTTCCAGTAAGTAATTAAAAAACAAATATTGACTTACTCTAGAACTATGATATCACCCCACAATGGAAAGCATGGTTGGAGGGGATGTTGAGGGTTGAAGTACAATACCTATAACTTCCTTAATAAAAAGTCAATCAATAATTCCTAAAATCAGAAAGACAGAAAATAATATTAAATGGATGTTCTTTAGAATCTGCAGGTAAATACTGAGGAAGCAAATAAGTGAATTGAAGATGACTACCTCACTGAGCAGGGGATGAAAGGGGGAAAGTAGGACAGGAGCTACAATTTTCACTGGGGGTCATGTAACTGGTGCATTTTGATCATTTTGCTAAACATTTAAAGCTAGAATCAAAACATAGATTTACTGTATATGTAGCTATACTTTTCTTGATATTCCAATAAACATTCCACATATAGATGGTTGAGAGAAAGATAAATGTAATTTTTTTAAAAACAAAACATATATAAAGACATACATACAAATAGATATTTACATATGTTTTGTTTTACAAGAATTCACACCATGCTGCATACGCCTTTTTTATTTATTTATTTATTTATTTATTTATTTATTTGAGTCTCACTTTGTCGCCCTCGGTAGAGTGCTGTGGCATCACAGCTCACAGCAACCTCAAACTCTTGGGCTTAAGCGATTCTTTTGCCTCAGCCTCCCGAGTAGCTGAGACTACAGGTGCCTGCCACAAATCCTGGCTATTTTTTGTTGCAGTTGTCATTGTTGTTTAGCTGGCCTGTGCTGGGTTCAAACCCACTAGCCTTAGTGTATGTGGCTGGCACCGTAACCACTGTGCCACGGTGTCGAGCCTACATGCACCTTTTTATACCTATCTGCATCTTGCTTGCTATTCCAATGTATTAAGGAAAGCCTTCCAAGTCAAGTATGGAACCAACTTAAAAACAATGACTGTCTATTAGTCCATGGTGTTCAACTATTTCTCCTTCATCTTATTTCTAATTTTCTAATTTGTTTTTGGTTTTGTTTTGATCTTTTTGCCACTGCAGTGTTACCATTAACATCCTTGAATATATATTTGTATGTGTTACATGTAAAATTTTTACATGTTTTAATTTTTATGAGATAGATTCCTGGGAGAGGGATTTCTAGCCAAGGAGTTTGTATACTTTAATAGATATTGCTAGATTAATTTGCAAAAAGGATTCCAGCAGTGAATGAGAATAGTTTGTCATGATCTTCTTTTACAAGTACAATTCTTTAATAAACTTTTACCATTTTCTTCACATAGATCTTACGCACTTCTCACTGAGCTTATGACTAGGTTGTAAATGGCTTTTGCCATTTGAGGGAGATTATTTTCTAACTGAATAGGCTTGAGGATAGGAAACCTATTATTTTATTATCTGTTGACCTTAGTATCTGGCAGTCTTGCTGAACCCACTTGTTAATTCTAATTGCTTACTTACTAGTTGTCTGGATTTTGTGGACAGATTTGCTTTTTCTATTTCTTCCCAATATTTATACTACTTCTTTCTTTTTCTCGTCTTAGTATATTTCTGCATTGGTTGGAGCCTCCAGACAAATGTTGCCTCTGGTAGCTATCGGTCAGAAGGGGAGGGAGATGGGAAGAGAGGGGGGTGGATGGATGGAGGGAGGGTGAACGGTAGGACCACACATGCGGGGCATATTGCAAGGGGACAAGTCAAATCTGTCAAGTATAGAACACAAATGTATTTTTTTTTTTTTGAGACAGAGCCTCAAGCTGTCACCCTGGATAGAGTGCTGTAGCATCACAGCTCACAGCAACCTCTAATTCCTGGGCTCAAGAAAGTCTCTTGCCTCTGCCTCCCAAGTAGCTGGGACTATAGGCGCCCACCACAACACCTGGCCATTTTTTTGTTTGTTTGTTTTGGTTGCAGCCGACATTGTGGTTTGGTGGACCCGGGCTGGATTCGAACCCACCAGCTCAGGTGTACGTGGCTGGCACCTTAGCCCGTTGAGCCATAGGCGCCGAGCCAGAACACAAATGTCTTAACACAGTGATTAAGTGAATGAGATGAAAGCTACATTGATTGGTTGGATGTCAGCACTCCAATTTGTACAAAGAATCAACACGTGGAATCCCACACAGGCATAAATATATTCATGACCTATGTATATAGGACTTAATAAAAGGAAAAAAAGAAGTTTTCTTGTATTCTTAGGTTGCTAAATATTGTCAAATGTTTCGGGGAGAATTTTTTTTTTTTTGGCCCCACTGAAATGGACCATATGGTTTGGGCAGATATGGAGATGATCATAGGGCATTTCTTTGTTAATCTGTTAATACGCTTAATTACATGAACAGATTTTCTGTTGTTGCGTTCCTGTGAGTAAGGTGTGCCCGTGCCCAGTCACCTGCTGGCGAGTCAGGCAGTATTATTCTTTTAGATCCACACTAGATTCAATTTGTTACTGTAGTCTCTATGAGTTTTAGGTCTATTTTTACCACTGAACTGGCATAAGGTGACTTCCGCTCTGGTTTTGTTGTGATGATTGTGCTAGCTTCATACAAGTTGGGACTATTTCTGCACTTTTCCTATGCTCTAAAATTTGAAAAAAAGATAGAACTGAGCCCAACAGATCCAGGGCAGACCCCAAGGGGCTGCAGTGAAGAAGGCACAGGTTAACTAGGTGATGTTATAAATGTGCAGTAGCCACAGTGCTGCTGAGGCAAGAGATTTCGGGGCTGCCCAAGGAGGAGGGCAGGTGGGATGGAGCAAAGCCAGCAGGGCCTGGAGCCCTTGAGGGGGAGGCGAAAATTCAAGTCAGTCATAGGTCCTGAGGGGCTTTAAGCAGGAGCAGAACATGACAGTGTCTTCGTCTTTTAAGTGATAAATCTTTTTAAGATGGGTGTAGATGGGGTTGATCTATCTGGTAAACCACAGTTGGGGTAACTAGGACAGGGGGTCCCAGGGCAAGCAGGTGATACAGAGCTCACCCATTCAAGGCTGGACAGGGGACTTCAGTTTTCCTAGGCCTGGGCAATTTCATGAAGGGAACGCCCTGACCTTTTGCCCTGAGCTGGAGAGATTGCATTCATTCATTTGCAGAGAACACTTTGGCAATGAAAACGCATTCCTATTTGCCAAGTCCCAGCCAAGTGGAATTCTCAAGACCTAATACCCCTAGATAAAGAGTCCACTAGGGGCTTCCCACTGGGGTGTTTCTTTCTGCCAGAAGCTCTGGTGCTTTTTACTTCTATATTCTTTTCTGTCTAATAAAATCCTATTTTATCACTGGTCTGTGGTCCGTGGGTTCATTCTTCCAATCCCTGAGACCAAGGGCCTACTGAAGGAAGAAACTCTGGTAACAAAGGCATCTTGGGGACTCCCAAGCCTCTCAATTCCCATCTTGTTGATAGAGCACATGTCACTGAGACAGGAAAGATGGTGGAAGACCCAGCCTGGGAATTAGAGAGGGGGTTGGGGGGCTGGTGAGCGTGAGGCACTGGTGGGCTGTGCAGATCAGGAGCCAGCTGCGAAGCAGGTATAGGCTCAGGGCCAAGGCACAGCGCCCTCTGCTGGTCAGGGTGGGAGGGTGCCATGGCGGGGATTACTAGATGGCAGCAGAGCAGGGGAACAGCTCCAGTTTGGTTGCCAGAGGCATGGAGGATTTACCTGAGGACAGGAGGTAAACCAGGGCAGCGTCCAGTCCTCTGTGAGGCCTCAGAAAATTAGGGCAGAACGTGCCAGTAGGTCCAGCAACATGGACAGCGTGGCCCCTCCCCCACAGCCACCTGCCACGGCCTTCCCCATCTCACTTGAGGTGACCCCTCCTTCCAGCAGCCCCAGCCCCAGCTAGGAGGAAACTGGGCTCACAGCTTCCTCCTTGGTGGATCCAGCTAGTCCAGCCCTGGAACCCCAGAGGTGCTTTTAAACTGAAAATTGGATCATGAATTAGAAACAAACCCCAAGGCCCTTTTGCTTTCAGCTTGGAGGGCCTGCACAACTGCCCCACAGCAAGCCCACCCTCATCCCCACTGTCCCTCCCTTCCCGCCACCTGTACCTTCTAAGTGCTTCTGGAACATGACAGTGCACCCCCAAGCCAACACCCTTGCCTCACCTGTTGCCTTTGCCTGGAAATCCTCCCCTTCAATCCCTGCCCTGATCATTGTTCCAAAGTCATCTCGGCAACCTTTCCTACTTGAGATCTCTACTACCCCAGCTAGCCCTTTCTCCCTGCTTTTCTCCCCTCCTGGGATTCACACCCTCCAGCATCCTGTATATTTCATTGCTTCAGGCATTTGGCTCCCCTGTGGTGAGGTCAGCTCTAGACGGGCAGGAATTCCCACCAATGTGTCCCCAGGAGGATACATTTTATAATATATACAATGAGTGGCCCATACTAGAAATTCAAACAAATTTCGGCTGAACAATTAATCTCAAGGGTGCTAAGATATGGGTGGTTGGAGAGCAGAGGCTGGCCCCACAGCCTGACAGGGGATGTGTTGCAGAAGGGGGACTCCCCAAGCTCCTAAGCCAGACCCCACAAGGCAGGGGCTGTGGCTGCACCTTCTGAGCCTCCGAGAAGCCTGCCTGAGGTGAAGAGTGCTAGCTCCATGGCTGTGTGGGCCCTGGAGCTATCTTTATTCTATTTTCAGTCTGTCTGTCCTTAAAATTCACGAATGACAAAGAGAATACAGGGCCTTTCCTCTCGGAGACTCAATCTGTGCCGGGAGGACAGAGAGGAGGGTTTGCACCAAAGACAGTCTGCCGCAGGCCAGGCCAAGGGAGACCTGAGCAGCTCCAAAGGCCTGTGACCCAGCTGCCCACAAGAGGGGCACAGTGGGCAGCACTGACACCAGAATGGCAAAGTGTCCCTTCCCCACACAGAGCAGCACAGATTGGATGGGCCACCGGACAGCGACACGTGCCAGCCAGACTGACGGGAGAAAATACACACTGGAGCCTGTGAGAGCCACCTGCGGGACCCAGGCCTGGCTGCAGATCCTGCTCCGAGACACAGGGGGCCGCCAGGTGGGCACCAGGCATCTGGGCATCTGGCCACAGCCCCTGAGGGGGCTCAGACCCTGGTGGTGAGGACTGTCTGCTCCTGCGCTGCACCTCGCTGGATGCCCAAATCCTCCTCATTTGGTCACCCTTTGCAGCCACCACTTTCTCAAAGTAGATTTACTTTCAATCGCCATTTGCTAAATCTATGCCCTCTAAACCTCTGAGAATGGAGGGATTAAGCCTGATTGCAGATGTTATAGGAGAGCCTGGCGCACTGGGGGGGCTGGGGGGTGGGAAACTGGCAGGCCGGGCTGGGGTGACTAGCACGGGCTCCTTCCAGGCTGACCTGAGGGCCTGGTGGCCTTTCCCCAGCTCCGGGGACCCTGGCCCAGCTCGGTGGGCCTCCTGCTGTGTGAGCGGCTCTGCTTCTGTCCCCCCAGGGAGGGGGCGGCCCCCACGCAGGGGCCCAGCCACTCGAGGGATGCAAGAAGGTGGCTCATGGGCTCCCTGAGAAAGATGAGCTCCTTCAAGCGGGGCTCGCTCAAGAGTGCCACATCGGGGTCCCAGAAGGTGAGTGAGATTTGCTGGCAGCCTGCGAACAGCAGATGGACAGAGGGACGGACAGAGGGATGCTGTCCTTCTCATC
This sequence comes from Arctocebus calabarensis, assembly GCA_963573935.1. Taxonomy (NCBI): domain Eukaryota; kingdom Metazoa; phylum Chordata; class Mammalia; order Primates; family Lorisidae; genus Arctocebus; species Arctocebus calabarensis. The sequence goes on from CAUYON010071570.1 coordinate 9,019, forward strand.
AGCGCTGTCTTCTCAAAGAGCTGGACAGCAAGTCCATCTGCCCAGACAGTGTTGGGGTGGGTGTGGGGGAGGCAGAACTCAGCGCTCCCATCCCGGGAATCCTTCTCAGGAAGCAGCCCCACACTTCCTGTCTCTTTGGCCCGTGGCACACGGGGGAGGTGTCTGGTGTGTGCCGTCCGTTGTCATGCTGCGGGCGACGCCACTCCTGAGTTGTAGGCCTGGAGTTTTGCATCCCTCTCTTTCCCATGAAGGGCCCTTAGCTCTCTGCAGCTGGACTCAAGTTAACTCTTTGTTCTGCATCAGATGTTTGTGGGAGCATTGTGTGGGCTGTCGGGGGAGTGGAGGGAGGGTCACCCTCAGGGCATGGAGTCTGGCAGAAGGAAGGGACAGCCACAAGCCTCTAATGGGAGGGAGGGCTATGGAGACACTGAGTGAGACTGGGAACACAAGTGGCTACCTGGACTCAGGGCAGGCTGACAGCACCTTACAATATAGCACGTGCTGATTTGAACTCAGGGGTGCTTTTCCCAGATGAAGCAGTGTCTCTGAGCATGCATTGCTCCCTAAGTGGCCATTTGAGCCCAAGGGGGGTAGGACAGGACACCACCTCACCCTGAGTCCCTGATGTCCCTCAGGTGCAGCGGGCTGGCCATGTCGGAGACCTCTCAACACCCTTTACTGACCCCGAGAGCTTAGTGGGGAGCCCTGCTCCCTCCAGGGTGCTGCCCACGTCGCAGAATGGGGGAGCACAGCAGCCAGCAGAACAGGAGCAGGAGCAGGCCCTGTGTGGGCCTGAGAGGACACACCCTGTGCTGAGCACTCCTGAGCACCCATGACGTGCTGGCCGGTGCTCCAGAGCTGGGGACAGAGCAGCATGGGCCAGGGGGACATCCTAGGAAAAATGATGTACAGGGGCTAGAGACAGGGTTCCCAAGGCGGGAGGCTTCCCATCAGCACACAGCTCTCCCCACTGCAGGCTCCTGGTCCACAAAATGGGGGTGGGGAAATTGTCCGACCAGGTGTCTGCAAGTGTAACATTCCATGTGCCTGAAAACAGAAATGGAAAAATTAAAAGGCTTTTTTTTTTTTAATTAAGAGTTAAACTTAGCCTGCAGTTCAAGAATTGGAAAAATCCATCCTTTGGGGGCTGGGTTGGGAGCAGGCACTGCTATCGGCTTTTGTGTACACATTGAGAGTCAGCATTATTTTTAGAGATAGCAAGAACACCCGTGGTCTCGTGTAAATTAACATTCACAAATGCACCGCTGCATCTGGAGGCTCTCCTGCTATTCACTGCGCAGCCCAGGACCTTGCCGTGTGGATCCACCTGACCCTCTGGCCCAGGCTCTTGCTGATCAGCTCTACAAAGGAGCCAGCTCTTGTTGTTCTTGAAGTTGATGTCACCTACTGACCCGTGCTTGCTGTACTGTCATGCACGGTGCTCCAAAACTGCAACAGGCAGGGCCTGGGAGCAGGGGAGTCAATAAAAGGGGACGAGGGGGAAAGCACTTAGATCTTGGTCAACATTGAAAAACAGCCCTTCATGTATACACACTCAAAAAACAGCTGTTCCTACAGGACTGTAAGTTACTCCAGGTCTAAGAACCAAGATGAGCCCCCTCCCCAACGTCCAGAGGGCGTGCAGGCCAAATGCTTACAAAAATGTGTACAAGGTAAAAGTCTTAAAGGCATAATTTGTACTGAGGTCTATTTGTAACAGTCCTCAAATTAAGAAGTAAAATTCCTGACGGAAGAATCAAAGATAATATTTATGATCTTAAGGAAGCCATTCTTTTTTTTTTTTTTTTCCTCATTGAGGTTTTAGCCAAGGCCAGTTTGAATCCGCCACCTCCGGCATATGGGGCTGGCGTCCTACCCTTTGAGCCACGGGCGCCGCCCAGGAAGCCATTCTTGAAGAAAACAGCCACAAAAATCACATGGGCCCAAAATAGACTATTTCCATTCAGTCTTCTTTTCTTTCTTTCTTTTTTTTTTTTTTGAGACAGAGTCTTACTATATCACCCTCAGTAGAGTACTGTGGTATTACAGCTCACAGCAACCTCCCACTCTCGGGCTTCAGCGATTCTCTTGCCTCAGCCTCCCGAGTAGCTGGGACTACAGGCTCCTGGCACAACGCCCGGCTATTTTTTGCTGCAGTTGTCATTGTTGTTTACCTGGCCCAGGCCAGGTTCGAACCCACCACCCTTGGTGTATGTGGCTGGCGCCATAACCACTGTGCTACAGGCGCTGAGCCATTCATTCTGTTTTCTTGTATACTTGGCCCTCCTTTGACATCGGCAGCTCACTGCCAATTCCCAGTTTCCTAACCAAAAGCTGCACCCATCTGCCCAATGTTTGCTGAACCACACCAGCTGCCCCGTGGGAAAAACAAACGTGAACTACACTATGTACAAGTCTCCCAGGGTTATTTCATGGGGCCCTCTCTTTGTAAAAGACGGATTCGACCCTTTGTCTTCTGCTGGTCTGCTCCCCCTTTGGTCCTAGACCAACAGGAATACACAGCTTGGAAACAGAGGCAATGAGAAAATCCCAGGAATCAGGGACCCTGGAGCCCCATTCCTCACAGCCTGCTCCTGGGAGTCCCCACTGGCAAACACAATCCCTAGTGCAGGAAAATCCTCCAACTTGCCATGCAGGAGATGGAAATATGATTCTTGTCTGGCTCTTTCATCCCTGTCCTCATTTTATTTTGCTGAAAGATACCGATAAAGTTTAGAGTTAAAGGTCAAGGTCCTAAATAAAATTAAATAATAATACAGCTCAGCAATAATACCCTAGAGCAGCGGTTCTCAACCTGTGGGTCACTATCCCTTTAGGGGTTGAATGACCCTTTCACAGGGGTCGCCTAAGACCATCCTGCATATCAGATATTTACATTACGATTCATAACAGTAGCAAAATTATAGTTATGAAGGGGGCTAGCCCAACATCAGGAACTGTATTAAAGGGCTGTGGCATTAGGAAGGTTGAGAACCACTGCCCTAGAGTCTCCCTTAGAAAAGTTCTCACACGGAGGTGGCAGGTTCAAACACAGCCCCGGCCAAAAATTGCAAAAAAAAAAGGTTTGTTTAGGGCAGTGCCTGTGGTTCAGTGAGTAGCCTCATACCGAGGGTGGCAGGTTCAAACCCGGCCCCAGCCAAATGGCAACAAAAAAATAGCCGGGCATTGTGGAGGATGCCTGTAGTCCCAGCTACTTGGGAGACTGAGGCAAGAGAATTGGCTAAGCCCTGGAGCTGGAGGTTGCTGTGAGCTGTGTGATGCCATGGCACTCTACCGAGGGCGATAAAGTGAGACTCTGTCTCTACAAAAAAAAAAAAAAGAAAAGTTCTCACACATGGGCACAAGGAAATGTACAAAAATACTTATGTTCAAGTTGGATGCTGAAAGGCAGAAATAGCAAATACAGTAGTATGTTGACCACCCAAAGGGCTGTAACAAACGTGTTAACATAGAGAGGTCATCAATGTAAGGAACTAGGCCTGCGGTCCTGACATGTATGTTGGTGCACATCTGGTCTGTGAAAATCAGATCAACTTGAGGAGGTGGCCAGTGTAGGGCGTGGTCAGCTACAGAGGTTCCGCTATAGGCCATTTGTTCATTCAAACAGTGAAATACTATACAGTGCTTAAAACAAATCAATCAAGCCACCTGTATCAACATGGACAAATCTTAGAACATACTGTCAAATTTAAAAAAAAGAGTCCCAAACCACTCTATAGAAAATCTAAAATACACACATGAAATCTTAAATACATGCGTATATTACTTCGTATACGAAGGGAGGAAATTGACGACACCTGTGATGTTCTATTCTCTCGCTCTCTCTCTGTCCTTCTCCCCCTTCTTCCTTTCTTCCCTCCTTCCTCCCTTTAAAGAAAGAAAAACTATAAGCACATATGGAAACTCATACTATCTATAAAATAAGATTGTGGGTCTTAGATGTTTGCTATGTTACGTTTGCCTGTGATTTTGAAATCAAAGGAATATTTTCACAATTTAAAAATGTTTTCATACTTTCAAAGTGAACCACAGGGAGGGTGAGGCTGAACCCAAGCAAGGGTCCTGGGTCAGGGGCTGCTCTGCCAGCTGCAGTGCTGCCCTCAGCAGGAATGCTGCCTGGGATGCTGAGAAGGGCTTGGGCTACTCCGTCGGTCATGTAGGATTTCTCTCATCGGTGTGTGCTTTGCTCACCCCAGAGCTGTGGGTAGGGTGTTCATCCACCTAGCTCCCCCTCTGCAGCCCACAGCCCTCAGCCCCTGCAGAAGCAGCAGGTGCAGGCTGCAGGGATGGGGGCTGTCACCTGCCCCTGAGTGCTAGGATGACACCTGGCTGCCCTGGAGGCCACACTACCCCCCTTCCTAGAGGGTGCTGCTGGGGAGGAGGGAGGGTGTGTGTATGCTCACATGGCCTGTCTTTGGAATCCACCCGAACACAGAATTCTGTGTGTAAATTCAAAAGATTCCGCTTCCAGAGAAGGAAGGGACTCAGGCTCTTCAGCAAAGGCCTTGGGGGATCAGACCCATCACGCCCCCACCCATCTCTCTGTGTCTAAACTCTGCCTGTGGTGAAGGGCCTGCTGCAGTCTTGCTACATTTACAATGCATTCATGAACGCTGCTATCACACAGCGTAACCAAAAGGAATTGCTAAAAAAGAAATTTTAAGATAACATACAAAATCTAAGCCCTAGGGTTTTTAAAAATTATTAAATTCAACAGACATTCATTGATTCCTTCAAATTGCTAAGATCGTGTCTGAACACAGCTCTCACTTCCAGCCGCTCACAGTTGTAGCACCGTGCTTAGAACATGTTTTAAAGAAGAGGGTCTGAGAGACTCCACACCTCCCATTCACTCGTGTCTCTGATCCCATGAGGCAGGGTCCCTGTCTCCCTTCCAAGCTGAAGAAGACTCTCAGAAGGGAGAGCCTTGTCCAGGGGCCTCCAATGGGGCTTCATTTCGGCTGAGGCCCTGCAGTTGGCCACTTCCAAAGGAGCATCTTGCAGGCTCAGCAGCCTAGCCTGCTGAAGGTGACTTTGGTGCCCAGTCCTGGGACAACTCCTGCAGCCAGGTCCTGCCTCGCCCACACTCCTCCAGGTTGGACAAGAGGCCCCACATCTGTGTGAATGACCCTGGCAGCTCGTGACCCAGGCAGCCTACCCCTCAGCCTGCTGGGGAAGGATGCACAGGGAGGTCCTTGGGAGGGGACCGTGCCAGGCAGAGGCAGCCCTGTGACTCTGAGGAGGGCTTTGACCAGGAGGGCCATGAAGCATTTGGCCACTTTGTTTATTTGGCCTGAGAGTAAGACAGAGGTCATGGGCTTAAGTAAAAATCTCTGATGAGTTGGGAGTGGCTGTAAGCAACAGAGTTATCACCTTGCTTCAACCCCCTTTCTCCCCTTCCTCCCACTTGGTCCCCGAGGCCAAGTGTACCTGGGAACACCAGCCCCAGGGTGTGCCCCAAACCAGGGGTACACAGAGTCCCCCCTTAGATCTTAGACAGTGTGGTCAGCACGGTAAAGGCTCTAAATACTGTAGGAAAGAAGCTCCAATTTAACCCAGAATTGCCTACAGAAACCTTTCCCATGCAAAATCCCTCACCATTTCTGGAACCCAGGCCAGGAAACCCCCCCTTAGGCTTCCGGGGAACTCTGGACTGGTAGAGAGAGAGCCCCTGAATATGGGGTGGAGGACGGCTTTACTCAGCTTTGTACAACCAGGGCTTGGGGGCTCCTCCTGCCCTGCCAGGCCCCACCCAGGCCCCCCAGGGATACAGCAAGCAGGGCATGTTAAACTGATTAAGAGAGACAGGGAAGAAAAAGATTGGACTTTGTCAAAACATCAACATTCACCAACAGACTATTTTTAAGTTTCAGAACTGACAAATTTGGCAGAGTGTCAAGGAGGAAGAGGAATTTTAAAGCTGAGCGTGACAGGCATAGCACCCAGCAGGCCCCAGGACTCCACCTGGCTCTCCCTCCACCCTCAGAGGCTGCTGAGGGCAGCACTTGGTTCCTGGGCACACTGTCTGAAACAGAGCCAGTGTGGGATTGCTGAAGTACTTGAAAAACACGGTTTTTAAAACACAGCCAGAGAATACACCTGCCCGTCATTTGAGCTGGGATGTTTGTTTTATTGGGGATAGAGTTAGAGGTGGCACCTAGGAGGCCACAGTAACCTCTTGTGGCTGGCAGGGGCTTCTGAAAGCCACCTTCTCCCACCCACTCTCACCCTAAAGCAAACAGGGGCCTCCAGTTTCCCTCTGGCCAAGGGTATGTCAAGCACCTGGGACCCCCAGTGGCACCCCATGTAGCCTGCAATTTAGAAGCTTTCATATCCTCCAGAGTGGGCCAGAGCCTCTGAGAGAGGGTCTTCCTGCTGGCTCCACCCTTCCTTCCCCTTTCAGGAGCCATTTCAGGGTCTGCTCTTTGCCTGGTCTGCCCAGCCCTCACCCCCGCCCTGGCACCTGCCTACTGCACACTGCACTCCCCCACCCCAGGCAGGACTGTAACACTGGTTGTCAGGCTGGTCCAGGGTCTCCCACCTTGGCCTGCTCAGGTTAGCTGTGGCCTTCCCATGAGGACCATTTTCATGGGAAGGGTCCAGCCCTGAGGGGTCACCCTACCACTCAGGGGAATGCACCTGGGGGGACTACCAAGTGTGTTGTGCTGGGCATGTGCAGGCTGCAAGGTGGGGAGGCAGGAGACCCCGGCACTGGTCCCAGCAAGCCCGGCAGACCATCAGACAGTCATCTTTCAGACAGTGACAGAACTGAGACCGCGCTGGGGCAGGGAAAGCCACACAGCCACCTCTTGCTCCTCCCGGGTTTCCAGGGAGGACGAAACACGTTTGCTCGGGGAGGGAACGTGCTCAGCGCCCCTCACGCGCCCCAGCAACAAGCCCAGGAGAGCTCTCATCTGGGTTTGGGAAGGCTTCTGAAACCGCCCCGTGCTGAGAGCTCTAGCTGCTCTCTTGTCTTTTCCTTCTCCTGGGCAAGGACGTGGGAGCTTTCCCGGAAGGCTTTACCTTCCATCCTTTCTCAGAACAAAGCCACTCCTCCGCTGAGGGGACTTGACGCCCCTCTGAAATTCACACCCTCCCAGCTGACTAATTCCACTCCAGCACAATGTTGACTGTTTGGACTTGATTTCCACGCTCAGGACGGAGCGCTCTGTCCCCGCGTTCTCCTGCACCACACACTGCGTGGGGTGTCAGTGCTGGGCCACCCGCTGGAGCTGGAGGGTGTGTGAGTGACCTCATGGCTCAGTCCCTGCTCATTAGAGACCGGGCCCTGCTGGCCCTGCACCTGCCATTCAGAGCCATTCCCTTTGAGGATTTTTGCACCAGCAAAGTTGTCTTTGTCCCGTTGTTAGACCCTTGCGGCTACACTGGGGACTCTCCTTTCCTCCCAGGACACTTTATTGCGAAGATCTTGGGAGAACACTGAGGGAGGACACAGCGTGCAAACTCGCCGTCTCTGTCCCTCACTGCTGTTCCTCTCCCGCCTTTCTCTTCTCAGCCACCGCTGACACTTTTTAATTGGTCCCAGACGAGATGTCAGCTCTCAGCATATCAGCAGCTGTGAGCCTGGCCCACCATCCCTGGAAGGCCACTCAGCTGCCACCCACCTCCCAGTGTCTCGGGGCCCTCTCTCCTGCCCCCTTTCCTTGCCAGGAGTGTCCCTTCTACTAAGGAAAGTCACAGTTTTCCCCACATCAGTTCAAATGCATCCTTGAAGACATCCCCCGAACAAACGTAGGTGAACGTTCAGAAGACCTGAGTTACCCTGGGTGGTACCATCTGGTCTGACTGTGGGCCACGTGTCCCCAGGCAGGGGGCTCACTCACACCCTCCAGGTATCCCCAGGCAGGGGGCTCACTCACACCCTCCAGGTGTCCCCAGGCAGGGGCTCACTCACACCCTCCAGGTGTCCCCAGGCAGGGGGCTCACTCACACCCTCCAGGTGTCCCCTGGCAGGGGCTCACTCGCACCCTCCAGGTGTCCCCAGGCAGGGGCTCACTCACACCCTCCACATGTCCCCAGGCAGGGGCTCACTCACACCCTCCAGGTGTCCCCAGGCAGGGGCTGACTCACACCCTCCAGATGTTCCCAGGCAGGGGCTCACTCGCACCCTCCAGGTGTTCCCAGGCAGGGGCTCACTCGCACCCTCCAGGTGTCCCCAGGCAGGGGGCTCACTCACCCCCTCCTGGTGTCCCCAGGCAGGGGCTCACTCACACCCTCCTGGTGTCCCCAGGCAGGGGCTCACTCACACCCTCCAGTTGTCCCCAGGCAGGGGCTCACTCACACCCTCCAGGTGTCCCCAGGCAGGGGCTCACTCACACCTTCCACGTGTCCCCAGGCAGGGGCTGGCTCATTCATACCCTCAATTCTCAGCATGGGGATTGCACAAGAAGCTAATCTGAAAGCAAACTTGGAGTGATGGAAAGAGCTCCTGGAATCCCCAGTCCAAACCCCAGTTCAGCTCTGTGGCTGCTGGACACCAACCTCTCTGGCCCTCAATCTCTTCAGTAGAAGGAGATGGCTTTTTTGCGTCCCTTGTTACTGGAAAATTCCTTGTTTTCTGCATACATCATGCCACTTAAAAATGCTCTTGTAACAAGTCACGGATTTAATTTTTATTTATTTATTTTATTTATTTATTTTTTGCAGTTTTTGGCCAGTGCTGGGTTTGAACCTGCCACCTCCGGCATATGGGGCGGGCGCCCCTACTCCTTTGAGCCACGGGCGCCGCCCTGGATTTAATTTTTAAAACACCATCTGAAAGGCAAACCAAATCCCATTATTATAGCTAGTAAGGTGTTTATGGAAACTCGGTGTGGTTCTTAGTTATTTTTCTCTGTAAACCCACCAGGACATTTTAATAAAGATAAAGTTAACAAGCACATAGCTCATGCATGCTGCGCAGTGTTTCTGGAGCTGGGGACCTAGCCATGAAAGCCAAAAGACAAAATCACAACAAATTAATTTAAAGATCTCAAGGGGCTCTGTTTGGGATTCTAGAATTGAGCAATGCTTCATTCCACAAAGAAAAGAGAAAGTGTTTTATAAAGAGTTGAGCTGAGAAGCTCAGCTCTATAGACAGAAAAATGGTAGAAGAAAGCAGAGACAAACAAGCAGAATGGATTAGTCATTCCAAAGTTACTTTTCTATCACAAGGGGGGAGGAAGACAGAAAAATAGAAAACTGACTGTTTGGTTAATACCAGTTATGTTGGGTTAAGGATTAAAACAGACAGAATTGATTACATATGGATTGAAGATTGAAACTGGCCTCTTTGGGAAATCAGTCTATTATCTTTCTCTGTTCATTTCTTGGATGGCCAGATGACGGCTTTGTTTCAGTTTGGTGATGGTGACTCCAGTTTAGCGTGGTGACTCCATTTCTTTTTTTTTTTTTTTTGAGACAGAGCCTCAAGCTGTCACCCTGGATAGAGTGCCGTGGCTTCACAGCTCACAGCAACCTCCAATTTCCGGCTCAAGCAAGTCTCCTGCCTCTGCCTCCCAAGCAGCTGGGACCACAGGCGCCCGCCACAACGCCTGGCCATTTTTTGGTTGCAGCCATCATTGTTGTTTGGCAGGCCCAGGCTGGATTCGAACCCGCCAGCTCAGGTGTACATGGCTGGCACCTTAGCCCGTTGAGCCACAGGCGCCAAGCCGGTGACTCCATTTCTATTTTTATTCTGGTGTCTTACAGCCTAGCTCAGGAGCTTAGTACAAAATAATGACCTCGTATAATTTTTAGCACACAATTTCCCTCCTTTGATCGAGTTTTCACCTGGGCAAGAGTGTGGTCAAAGCCAATGGCAGTAGTGTGACTCAGTTACTATCACTCTGGGGTTTTGGTCTCATCACATTGTTTAAAGGTTATGGTGTCCTTATGATCTCGCTTTCTTTTGAACATTTGTCTTTCTAGCTGACAAGAGACCACAGCACATATGACGGATGGCTGCATGCTAATTGTCATAATGTTTGGAGAGGATGTGCACCAGGGAAACACCTCCATCGGGAGGATAATACCCAGGGTTTGCTCCCTAGCCAGGGACCCCATGAACCAAACCAATGAAAGTCAAGCAATCAAAGAGTAAGCTAGATGAGCAATCTTCCCATTTTAAGCAGCTTCTTTATTCTTCTCCCACCTACAATACCTGTTCCTCTCCTTTGCAATCCCTGTTGTGTGTATATACAGCAACAAGAAGCATCAGCATCTAGACAGGCTGCTCCCTGTCTGATTGATAGGGACCAGTTCTATCATCAGGCATCACAGGGGTGAGTTGGATTAAAGAAGAGACTGCTGGGCTGTGTCTGTGGCTCAGTGAGTAGGGTGCCGGCTCTATATACCGAGGGCGGCAGGTTCAAACCCGGCCTGGACAAACTGCAACAAAAAAATAGCCGAGCATAGTGGCAGGCGCCTGTAGTCCCAGCTGCACAGGAGGCTGAGACAGGAGAATTGCCTACGCTCAGGAGTCAGAGGTTGCTGTGAGCTGTGATGCCATGGCACTCTACTGAGGATGACAAAGTGGGACTTTGTCTCAAAAAAAAAAAAAAAGAAGAAGAAGAAGAGAGTGCTAACTCTATAAAAGAGATAATTAGGGCAGCGCCTGTCCCCATATGCCGGAGGTGGTGGGTTCATACACAGCCCCGGCCAGAAACTGCAAAATAAATAAATGAATGAATAAAAGAGATAACTAATACGATTTGAACACACAGTGTGTTAGGGATATTGCTAAAGTCACCACAGGAGGACTAAAGGATCTCTTAGGTCCTGCAGTTATTTGGGTTTGACAGGACAGATGCAAAGTTCTCTCGAATTACCCACAGAAGCTACTGACCATGAAATTCTGACAACACCGTTACCGGTCAAGTGAAAGAGGTAGGCATAAACAAGGGAAAATAAGAGCGAGGAGTCTTTCAAAGACAGGGCGTCTTGTTCCAACATCTTGGAAAAAGAAAAAGCTGTCCACAGCAAGGTACCGGCAACTTCTCCCTGCTTTGCAGTTTGAACATCTCCGATTGTGGCACTGGACATTCCAGTGACTTCTGTGTGGCCCACGCATCAGGCACCAGACTTGTCTCTTGAAATTTGCATCTGGTTGCTCAGCTTCAGCTTATGGGACTTCAGAGACAGAACAGTTTTTGTTCTTAGTCAGATACTGGAGAAAATGAGCAGAATTCAGAATCCAGTGAAGCGCCAGGCGCAGTGGCACATGCCTGTGATCCCAGCTACTCGGGAGGCTGAGACAGGAGGATCACTTGAGTCCAGGAGTTCTGGGCTGCAGTGCGCTGTGCCAATGGGGTGTATGGGGTGTCCGCACTAAGTTTGGCATCAATATGGTGACCTCCCGGGAGCGGGGGCCACCAGGTTGCCCTAAGGAGGGGTGAACCGGCCCAGGTAGGAAACAGAGCAGGTCAGAATCCAGTGTAGCTGGGTGTGGTTCCGTGCCTGTAGTCCCAGCTACTCTGGAGGCTGAGACAGGAGAATCGCTTGAGTCCAGGAGTTCTGGGCTGCAGTGCGCTATGCCGATCGGGTGTCCTCAGTAAGTTCGACATCATTATGGTGACCTCCCAGGAGCAGGGGAGCCACCAGCTTACCTAAGGAGGGGTGAACCGGCCCAGGTCAGAAACCGAGCAGGTCAAAGCTCCTGTACTGATCAGGAGTGGGATCGCGCCTGTGAATAGCCACTGCACTCCAGTCAGGGCAACATAGTGAGACTCTATCTCCTAAAAAATAAATAAATATGGTGGGACCACACCTACAGTGCATCTTACAAGGGTACATGTGAAATTTACTAAATGCAGAATATAAAGGTCTGAACACAATAACTAAGAAAATGCCGTGAAGGCTATGTTAACCAGTTTGACGAAAATATTTCAAATTGTATATAAAACCAGCACATTGCACCCCATGATTGCATTAATGTCCACAGCTATTATTTAATAAAAATAAATAAATAGATAGATAGATAGATAAATAAAAAGAATCCAGTGTAGTCTATAGGGAGGTAATAAAAACTCAAGAACAATAACCAGGATTACAATTCAATAATAGGTGTACCATAGTTTTCTTCTAAGGCGTAATTTTCCTCGCTAGAGTCACCCCTATTTATATCAAAGAAAATAAAAGTGAGACTTATTTGTTTGCAAAATAAGTTTAGTCTCAGTGAACATGGCCCGATTATTTACCTAGGAATACCAAGAATAACCACACAGGCTTTCTTAAAATTTGCAGGGCTAGAAATTTTGACAAAGAATCTCAGTTTGGACTTTTAAAAATCTCAATGCTAAACCAAGGCAGGCATCAAATTTTGCCTAAAGTTTATAATATCTGGGTTTTTGTGTTTTTTGTTTTGGGGTTTGGGGGGGGTTGTTTGTTTGTTTGTTTGTTTTTGAGACAGAGTCTCCCTCTGTTGTCCGAGGCTAGAGTGCTGTGGAGTCAGCCTAGCTCACAGCAACCTCAAACTCTTGGGCTCAAGTGATCAGACTCTTGAGCAGCTGGGACTACAGGTGCCCAGTTACTTTTTCTAGTGTTAGTGGAGAAGGGGGATTTGTAGGTATGGTAGGTATCGAACTACTGAGCTCAAACAATCCTCCCACCTCAGCCTCCCAGAGCATAGAGATTATAGATGTGCGCCTCCGTGCCCAGCCTAAGTTTCTAATCTCTTGAGGTTCCTGGGCCTGTCAGGAAGGGACAACTTTTACTTACTCGCTGTAAGGCTATGGACCCTTGAAGCCCAGCCTCCTATACATGTTCTCAAATATGACATTCCTGTCAAAGCCTTGCTAAAACAATCAGTGTTTCCAATTGTATCCTTTTGTAATAGGAACAAATTATTATTGAAATTATGCAAATAATAATATTGCCATAAAAATAAGAATATTCACAAAGCGTTTCTGAATTTTGGAGACCTCATTTAGGGAGGAAAAGCAAATAAGCAAACATTTTAATTTTTGTTTCTAAAAGTTTGTTTTACCAAATTGCTGTAAGCCATAGATAGCTTAGAAGAAAAAAAAAGTCTGCTTCAATTTGGAAAGCAAAACAACAAAACATCAAATGAAACAGCAATGTTTCAAAGTAAAAAGCTGTAAAAACTCATAATTATTCTTCATTGGTTCATTCAGTTTAATGTAATTATTAATAATTCTTTCTCCATTTGATTTTAGCAGTTCACAAACCCATCAGTTTCTTCATTAGGATTCTAGGAATTCTTACTTAGTCCAGTGGTACCTCAAAGTTATCAGAAACCTGTACTTTTCAGAGTTCTTTCCCTTCTATGAGACTTTCTGAAGATGCAATGCTTTAGAATTATAGTCGCTTACAGAAAGCTTTCAGAAAGGCATACGAATGATGCCATGAACTGTGGGCAACAAGGTATTAACTGGCCACATTCAAAACTGATTAGAGTTCATTACAATAATGATGCAACTGACAAGAAAATTCGGTTATTTCTATAGTGTACAAAATTTTAAACATAATAACCAAAATTATGACTGATGCATCAGATTTCTAGAAATCTCATATAATTTTAGAACACATATTAACAACATATACAAATATAACTCACAGAAAGTTAAACATTTCTTATTTGACAATGTTTCCTATATAATTTAACATAGCAAATAAGCCTAATTGGTTTAATATTTGTTCTTTGAACTTCCAGAGGTTCTTCTATCCAAAAGTTAGTTTGAGGTCAATAAGACTTAATCTTTAATGTGATTTTGGGAAGTCTGTGAAAAACAAAAGTTCAAAATAGGATTATAGGTCAGTGTGAAATAGCAGTCGTTCATTTCACCAGATCAATACTCAAAAGGCTTCAAAGGCAAATGCAGGAAGCTACTTAGTTGTGAAAAAACTTAGCTGTTTAATACAAAGGAGTTTCAATCTTCCTAAATAATCAACAACCAAATAAAGAAAATATGAGACATAGCGAATTATTTTGACCAATCCTATGCTGATTATTTAAAAGTTCTCACAATTTTTTACTAAAAGCAGATCAATGCTTCAAGAAAACCTTGTTGATTCACCATAAGAAACTGAAGTTTACACTTACGGTGCATCTTAGAAGGGTACAAGTGAAAATTACTAAGTGTAGAATATAAATGTCTTCATATAGTGATTAAAAGACCATGACGTCTATGTTAAATAGTTCAATGAAAATATTTCAGATTGTATATGAAGTCAGCACATTGTGCCCCATGATTGCCCCTATGTACACAATTGTGATTTAGTAAAGAAAAAAAGAAAGAAAGAAACTAAAGTTTAGTTTTGTATCAGTGTACTTTTGAGGTCAAAGTTTATTTTGTAGAAAAAACTGTAAATGGTTCTCTTCTAATTTCAACCAATTTGATCACACGTGAGGGTTCTCTTCCACAGACTTCTACAACTTGTCTAAACCATCTGTCGGTTTTGTCTGTATTTCCTTCTTCATTTTGGAACAATCAACCATTCTACCTAATAACAAACATATTCTGCCCTTTCTTTTCTTGTCATTTTGATCACACAGAATTCTCTCTTTTAGAAAAAAAAAATTCTTTTCTTTTCTTTTTTTCTGATCAAAAATGCATTCTTATACTTAACATTTTTTTGCATATCTTTCTCCTACTTACTGGTTTCTTTCTGCTTTATTTCTATTTTCTTCCTAAATTCATATTTTAAAACAACTTTTTTTTATTGAATCATAGCTGTGTACATTAGTTCAATCATGGTTAAAATAACCCCTGAATTAGATGAAGTTAATATTTTTTCAACAAAAATATATCCTCTTTTATAATTTTCTCACCAAAGCTACATCTTACTATTTTTGCATTCTTTGCATGTGTAATTACATGTATTAATTAGAATTTTTAACTCTTAATAACCTTAATTTCTAGCAAAAACTTAGGAAGTAAGCAGTTTTGTCATATGTCGACATTTTATACATATATTATAATTTCGAGAAACATGTATTTCCTCAAAGAACAATATTTTTATGTCTACCCACAGACACAAATATATCCAGCTTCTCTATATCACATAAAAACAAGATGGAAGAGTATCGTAGCCCAGGTAGTGCTGCCGTATGGGAATGCCTGAATTTGTCTGGCTCGTGGTTCTGTAGACTGTACAAGAAGCATGGAGCCAGCATCTGGTTCTGTGGAGGCTTCAGCCAGCTTCACTCATGGCAGGCGGTGAAGGGAGTGGATGTGTGCAGAGGACATGGGTGATCAGAAGGAAGAAGGGAGAGGGGAAGGGGCCAGGGCTTCCTTAGCAACCAGCTCTGCAGGGACCTCTAATGAGAAACGACAGAGTGAGAACCCACTCTTTCCCACAAGGACAGCACTGCACCCCTCAAGGATCCATTCCCAGGACCCAAACACTTTCCGTCAGGCCTAATGCTCAACATTGGAAATCACACTTCTTCTTTTTTTTTTTTTTGCAGTTTTTGGCCAGGACTGGGTTTGAACCCGCCACCTCTGGCATACAGGGCCAGTGCCCTTCCTCTTTGAGCCATCAGGCACCACCTGGGAATCACATTTCCACCTGAGGTTTGGAGGGCCAAATGTTTAAACCATAGCACAAAGTCTATGTACTTTAAACTTACGTTCAGTAATTAACATTTCAGTATTTTAACTTAGGAATGACTTAAACATTTCATAAACATCAACTACTCAATCACGTGACTTAAGTTATTGAAAAAGAATTTTGAAACTATCTACTTGCATCCACCCAACTGACTCACTGGTAGCAATTGTGCCTGCTTTGCTATTAAACAAAGCTCGCTCTCAGCTCAAGTCATTTATCTGTGGACCATTTTTACAGCATACAAATGTTAGGTGGTTGCCACCTAAGCAGGAACCCTGATGTTAAACACGTAGGTATTTTGCTAATCAAAAGATGCAATATCTAATCTTATTTACTAAAGATTTACCCATGTCACATGAGCAAGAAGACATTTAACTTTGTCTTTCTTTTAAGAAATTTGATTTTTTTAGGTGAAATAGCAGAAGATATGATTTATTGTATACTTGTTACACTGGGCCCCAACTGAAAACAGAGCTGGTGTAGAAGGTGAAGTCCAGGAAAAGCAGCGGGGACTGCTTTGCTATGAGCAAGATGGGTCCCTCAGAGGTGATCTTGGCAATCAGATGGCAATGAAGCCAGAGTTTCTGGATCCATGAGAGTCAAGTTCTAGACCAGGGGTCCTCAAATTTTTTAAACAGAGGGCCAGTTCACTGTCCCTCAGATGGTTTGAGGGCCCGACTATAGTTTAAAAAAAAAACTATGAACAAATTCCTATCACAGTGTACATATCTCATTTTGAAGTAAAAAAACAAAACAGGGGCAGCGCCTGTAGCTCAAAGGAATAGGGTACTGGCCCCATATACTGGAGGTATTGGGTTCAAACCCAACCCCAGCCAAAAACTGCAAAAAAAAAGGAACAAATACAAACACAATATTTAAAAAGAAAAAAAAAGGTGCCCACATCTGCAAAAAGAAAAAGACCTCCTAACTTCAGAAAAAAATGCCCACCTTAACTGCAAAAAAAAAAATGCAATAAGAACTGCAAAATTTAAAAAAAAAAAATAGACCTCCTAACTTCAAGAAAAAAAAAATTCCTAACTTGTTCTTACCTCGGTCCTCAGGCAGCAGTAGGCTCTGCACAGGCAAGCTCGTGACTCGTCCAATCACGAATCTCAGTCTCGGGCGAGGCTGAGAAGGAGTTGAGAGACAGAGAGAAGGAGGGGAGTCCGAGAGTGCAGCGCACATTCCACACATGCACACTGCGGCTGGGACGAGCCAGCTGCTAAGCAGGACAAGCACCACCGGCAAAAACACCCAGTGGGCCAGATAAATGTCCTCAGTGGGCCGCATGTGGCCCATGGGCTGTAGTTTGAGGACCCCTGTTCTAGAGAAGCATGCAGTCCAACAGCTTGTGCCAATGTCCCCCACTTTGGCAGTCCACATTTTCTGCCCTTGTGGCCTTCACGTCCAGGTGGTTTGTGGTGGACTCTGTCTCATCTTTATCCTTTTTGGGGTTCAGCCCACACATTCACTTCTTCTTCCACTTGGCTCTCATGGCACTGAGGTTTCTAGAAAGACAGCATTAAGGCCCAGAGCTGTTTCTATTTTTCTGATAAGTGCTTACTTTTTCTTAAAGCCTATTAATTGGAGCTCTTTCCTATATTTTGGTAGAGAAATGTCATGGATTCACAACACACATAAACATAATGTACAGACACACAGAAGAAGATCTTATAACTTTTATAAGATCTTCACCTGTCAGTTTTCAAACAATTTCTCTCTCCCCTTTAGACTATCAATCTGCTTCATTACACACTCAGTTGCCCTAAATAAATTGTTAGCTAGGGGACCCCAAATTTGTACTTCCAAAGGCAAGACTTGGGTGAAACAGGTAGAAAATTTACATCTCAAAGGCACAGAACTTAGATCCAAATGCCATTATTAACCAAGACAAAAATGGTCACAGGTGAAGGTCCAGTTAAGACAAAATGACCAGGACAAGCACGCTAAACCAAGGTAATGTTCGTTAATGTAGCTTTTTGAGGGGTGGGGGGTAAATTGTGTTGATTTTATATACAATTAGGAATGCTTACATCAAACTAGTTAATATAGCTTTCACCTCATTTACTTAATTATCATGTTAAGACATTTATACTCTATACTTAATAGATTTGACATGTACCCTTGCAACAAGCACCATAGGAATGTTCCCACTGTTTACCCTCCTTCTGTCGAATCTCCCCCCTTACTCTCCTCCCCCTCCTCTTCCCTCCTTCATCTTAGACTATAGTTGTGATTTATCTTTCTTATGAAAGTTTGAATGATTTTAAGTTGGTTTCATAGTAGTACTGAATATACTGGATACTTTTTCTTCCATTCTTGAGATACTTTACTAAGAAGAATATTTTCCAGCTCTATCCATGTAAACATAAAAGAGGTAAAGTCTCCATCTTTTTTAAGGCTGCAGAGTATTCCATGGTATACATGTACCACAATTTATTAATCCATTCATGGGTTGAGGGCACTTGGGCTTATTCCATGACTTGGCAATTATGAATTGAGCTGCGATGAACAATCTGGTGCAAGTATCTTTTTCTGTAAAGTGATTTTTGGTGTTTTGGATATACACCTAGTAGAATTGCTGGGTTGGACAACAGGTCTACTTTTAGAGCCCTGAGTGTTCTCCAAACCACTTTCCAAAAGGGACACACTAGCTTGCATTCCCACCAGCAGTGCAGAAGTATTCCCTTTTCTCCACATCCACGCCAACATCTGTAGTTTTGGGATTTTGTTATGTGAGCTACTCTTACTGGAGTTAGATGATATCTCAAAGTGGTTTTGATTTGCATTTCTCTGATGATTAAGGATGATGAGCATTTTTTTCAATGTGTCCGTAGGCTGTGTGCCTGTTGTTATGTCACTTTTAAGCAAGTGACTTTCTCATCATAAAAGTGACCAGTGGTGTAGGTACAGAGAGGGAGACCTTACAAATAGAAATTTCCTTTATAGATGTAAATTTCTTTTACGAAGGGTTTCAAAATAGGCCTCTAAATGCCAACAGTTTGTGTTTTGGCATTTAATTGATGTATGATCTTTTCAAGATCACTTGTTTCTTAATTAGATAACCAACTTCAGAGTAGACCTCTTTAATAAATAGAATAAGGAAGTCATTTTCTACACCTGGACTCATGGATAGAACTCAATTTGATACTGAGTTCTGGGGGATAGGTTGATTACTAAGAGTGGGGTTTAACATAGAAATAGTGGCTCTGGTGTCTGACAATTGGTATTAACTTACCAGATCTTTCTCCACGGCCTGTCTGTCCTGGCAGTTAACCTTATCTGATTATCAGAGACGGAACAGCCTGTGTTTAGACATTTCCCTCAAAATTTTAGGGGGCAGTCTCTTTTCCATTGTCCTAGCTGTCTGCACCAATAGCAGCCATATTTTTGAAATTATTCTTTTAAGTGTCGCTTGAAGAAGCATCCTTGAAGTAGCCCCAAGGCCATTCTAGATTACTGGCTGCCATGAAGCTGAAATGCTTGGGGAACTGCCTTCCAAAAGTCATTTGCAATTTGGGGGGTGTTTCCTGGCATGCAAATGTCCAGGTGGGGCTTGCCATGTAACACCATTCTGCCTCCTTCATCCATTTTTGAATTTCCCCACTTTCGCCAACATGTTTCCTAGTTAGCAGAGATCAGGTGTCCTGGGGTCATAAGTTCCAGTTAAGATCCGGAATCTAGGGCAGTGCCTGTGGCTCAAAGGAGAAGGGCATTGGCCCCATAAGCTGGAGGTGGTGAGGTCAAATCCAGTCCCAGCCAAAAACTGAAAAAAAAAACCAAGATCCTCAATCTGCCAGAAAACTTTGGAAGATCTTCCTTAGGTTTAAGAAATATTTTACCCATGGTCCTGAGCTCTATTTTCATCCAGGGAGTATAAGTTGCTCAGGGACTATTTCCTGAATCTTGGGGTGGTTTTATATTATAAGCAAACTATTCAACTGTTTTTGTTGCTTGGCTGGTTTGTGTGTGTGTGTGTGTGTTTTTTCCAGAGAAGGTTGGCAGTTCAGACAGAGAGGTGGGGCAGGAGTGGGACAGAGGGGAGAAACAGGAGTCATGTCTGTGGGACACCAGTGGTACAGGTGACACCTTACCCTCATAGCTTTTCATTAGGTCTTTACAATGAATATTTTTTGAACAGAAATGTTAGGATCCTGTTGTTTCTTTCTAAGAGCACATGTAGTAAGAATAAGATGGAGTCAGTCAGGTGGGGGCCAAGACGAAGCAGCTGGGCTGGTAGGTTTCATCCTAAGTGACCTTCACCTTCTTTCTCCCATTCTTGTTTTATAAATTCAACTTTAACCTGAAGGTGTATATTTGAGTAGTTTAGGGTAATTGACTCAAGAGATTAACTTTTAATTAGAAATGTTGTTTTGGATCATGAGTTAGGTCCATTATTGTTTATCATGGGTTATGGCGATTACTCTCATTTAAGGTAAGAGTTAATTATTGTTGTTTAAGATAAGGGTTAGTGTGGGTCTTGCTTTTAACTTTTATGTATAAAACTGTGCTTTTGGGGCTCGGCGCCTGTGGCTCAGCGGGCTAAGGCGCCAGCCACGTACACCTGAGCTGGTGGGTTCGAATCCAGCCCGGACCTGCCAAACAACAATGATGGCTGCAACCAAAAAAATGGCCAGGCATTGTGGCGGGTGCCTGCAGTCCCAGCTACTTGGGAGGCAGAGGCAAGAGACTCGCTTGAGCCCAGGAATTGGAGGTTGTTGTGAGCTGTGATGCCACGGCACTCTATCCAGGGTGACAGCTTGAGGCTCTGTCTCAAAAAAAAAAAACAAAAAACTGTGCTTTGGGGATTGGAAGAATGGAATAGTCTTGGAGAAGCTGCTCTCACTGTTCTCCAGAATCTCTGGCCTTCTGATAAATAAAGTTTGGTGGACCTATCCCTATCTCCGCATATTGGCTGACAGTGACAGGCGGCAGGATCCTCTTTGTCCGGTAACACTTGAGGCTTCTGGATACTAATCAGAATAATAATCCCGTTCTCTCCCTAATTCTAGAACCTCGAGATTCATGTGTATTTCTTAAACAGTCTTGTTCACCTGGAACATTCTGCATAATGTCCACTGTAATTCTGAATCATATTTAGTAAGATTTTTCCGCTTGTGTATATATTTGCAACTTTGGGGCCCTCGTTCTTATACACGAAAAAAGCAGGCACAGCAGATGGCAGAGTGCTCAGACTTTTAGAAGTGAGACGTCCTATTTTTATTTTGGATCTTGGGTCTCTCAGAGCCGGAGATGACTTTGGCTCTGAGATCTCAACAAATAAAAGAGAAGAAGTAAAGAGGCCCTTGCAGTAACAACCCCCAGGGCAACTGGCATCAGTTACCTCACACACTGTGGCATCAGTTACCTCACACACTGCAGCTTTTGCTGCCGATGACTTGTGAGTCATTGCAAACCAAAGGTCAAGGGCCTGCCTACAACAGCACAAACTAACCCGGGTGCCTCCAAAGCCAAAAATAGCAGGGGGTTCAAATGCAAAAGAGAGCAAAGCTCAGACCTGGGAGAGACTTAGTCACAATTGAGGCTCCATTGTGAAGACAGAGCCTTTCCTGCGTCCTGCGAAGGACCCAGAGTTGGCACAGCCTCCCTCTGATCCCGCCATTGGTTTCCAGATCTGTCACCAGACAATATTACAAATTAGTTTAAAGATCTCAGGTGGCTTTATTCACAATTCTGGAATCGAACGATACTTCATTCCATAAAAAAGAATACGTGCTCCAATGAGTTGAGCAGAGGAGCTTGGCTTTACAGACAGAAAAATGACTGAAAAAAGCAGAAAAGAACAAAAAAATGGATTGACCCTTCCTGAGCTACTTTCCTTGTTTTGAGGGGACAGGGCGACAGAAAAATGGAAAACTGACTGATTGGTTAACATCAAGTCACTTCAGGTTAAGGATTAAAAGAGAGGCGGTTCGTTACCATGGTGACATAAGATGGAAACTGGCCCGTTTGGGACACGAGGCTGTCGTCTCTCTCTCCTCTTGTCTTGGAAGGCCAGACAGAAACTCGGCTCTAGCTCGGTGACGTGGGACGTGAGCACAGGTGACTTCATTTTGACTTTCAGTGCAGAAGCTTAGCCCGAGTCAATGATGGCCTCCTCCAATTCTTATATGACATGACAAGTCTCAAAGCGACAGCTTTGAGGGGCAGACATCTCAGCAGGGTCAGCCATAGGATGAGCAGGTGTTAAGGAGAAAAGCAGAGCGCCAGCGGAGGCCCAAACATCAGGGAGGCTGCACTGAGCAGAGGCCTGAAGGGCTGAGTGAGGAGCTACTCACACACCTGCAGGAAGGGCATCTGCGCGGGGGGAATGGCCAGTGCGAAGGCCTGTGAGCAGGAGTCTGGGGGGCGCAGAGACAAGCGGGGCAGTGTGCAGGCTCTGGGGTTACTGTGCAGAACTTTACTGTGATCGCCTTTGACCTATGATGAAGTTTATTGGCTCAAGAATAAAAGGGGGCTTGTTAGGAGAAACCAAGCCTTGGGATCATTTTTTTAAGGAAGTTGAGCAAATGGTCACCATGGCAACCTGTGATGGTGGCAGATCAGTAACCTGGACAGACATTCTCCAGGCTTAGGAGAAACGTTCCAACAGTCAAGTGCTACAAATGCCTTCTAATCTTAAAACATCACATGTGTTTTGTGGTGAAGGACCATAGTCCCCAGTGTCCAGATGGCACTCATGGCAGGAGATCGGGAGGGCAGACACAGGACACGTGGAGCCCTCGCCTCGGCCTCTGTGCCCCTGCTGCTCCTGGGGGCCTTGTGGAGCCCAGGTCCAGACTGAGGAAGCCCACTTACCTCCCATCCTCCCAGAGACACCAGAGAGGGCAGCAGGCTCCTGGCCACCCCAGCAGAGCCCCGGCCACTCAGGCAGAGAGGCGTCCCCAGCTTGCCCCGTGGGGATGGGAATGATTCTCCCACACACACCCTGGCTGAGGATGCGCTCCTGGGAGCCGGGCCATGGGAAAAGACGCCCCTTGGCCAGCAAGTCAAAGAAACAGGAGCCAGTCTGGGACCATAGTGGGACCAGGGGAGGCTGAGCTTGTGTCCAGCTGAGGGACACGTGGCTGCGAGTCGGCTGCACAATCCCAGGTCTGCAGGCGCTGGGCAGGCACCGCGCAGGGTAATCCACGTAATGGCCGGGGACGCGGAGTGGCAGCTGGCCGGAGCTAATGCTCCTTAATATCTGCTTTCATGTGATTAATGGCTGTGGATAAAACCTTGATCCCAGGAAAGCAGGCCCATCTGCTAAGCCCAGCCAAGAGTATCACTTTGGTTCCGCTGGGAGCCAGGAGTCATTTTAGCGATTTACATTTTAACTGAGCCATCATCTTAGTGTATAAGGAAAATAACAAAAGGGACAGGAACTAAACTCATGGAGAGTTCAGGGAGAGGGCAGGAGGGGGATAAGACCCAGCCTGGGGTTAGAGGTGTGAAAACAGCCAGAGCCCTCATGCCCTCACCCTCCAAGCCAATGGTTCTCAACCTTCCTCATGCCACGGCTCTTTAACACTGTTCCTGTGGGTCACAAACCACAGGTTAAGAACCGCTGCTCCAAACCGTCCCTCACTGCTCCCCCACTGCCACCTCCCTTGGGTTCCCTCATCTCCCCAGACCCCTCCTTGACCACTGGAGACTCACCAGTAATCAATCACAGAAGGGACCCCCTGTCCACAGGGCTGCATTTCCAGACCCTCGGGGGGTGCCTGGGACCCGGGTTCTGTTCCTGTCTTCCTCCTGCAGATGTAAGCCTTGTCCACCTAACTAAACACTTAGCATGGCGAGAAGATTTGCTCTCCCCATAGAGCTTAACAAGCCAAGCATATACTTCTTTTCTTTGTATAAGTTGAGAACTTTGACCTTTCCGCTTAAAAGAATCACTTTACCTTTCTCTTTGGCCTATCTGAACTGCCAGCATCACTGCCTTTGTGCTATGGGGCCATGGTTAAGTGAGGTAAGAGTCACTTGAACACACGCTTGTGCCAGGCTGCAGAGACTACGGGCAGCACAGACAGCATGGACGCGCTGGACCACGGAAGGACTCACATCCCAGGAGGGACGGGGAGGACTGCTAGGGACCCCAGCATGCCACTCACACCACATACAATTTAAAATGGCAGCTTGTTTATTTTGGGAGTTTTCCATTCAGTATCTTTGGACCAAAGTTAACCATGCATCATGGAAACCCTGGGAGGTGGAACCACTCCTGTGAGGGGCCATGAGTCTGCACACCTTCCTCTGGGCCTGATCTCCTTGTCTTCTCTCCTGGAGCCTGTAAACGGCAGGGTGGACACAGAAAGGTCGGCCCCACATGTGCCCAGCACTAATCCTTCAGTTGCTGGGTCATGAAGATGTGTCCAGTGGTCCCAGAGGAGTCCCAATGCCCAGGCACCTCTGGACAGTGGCTGCTTCCAGATCTGCGTGGAGGTGCCCTGACCCCTCGCCACCTGTTAGTACACCTCTGCTGACGCCCAGCCCTGCCCGTGACTTGGAGGAGGTGGGTGTTTTGGTTCCCAAATCACAGGGGAGAAAACTGAGCCTCGGAGAGTTGACAGAACCTGCAGTGTCCCTGCCAGAGATGGCCACTGGTTGAATGTACAAGTTATTTCTTTCCTGCCAAGGTGGCCGGCCAAAACCTATGGCCGTGGCCCACAACAGGCTCTATCTCTCTCCAGTGTTCTTTAACTCTGTGCCAGAAGGAAAGCCACACACAGGTGTCGTATTATCCCCAGAGCACCCACAGAAGCCGACGTGAACATCTGGGCTCTCTTGAGCAGATCCTAAACCTAAACGTTGGGATCATCCTTAATACTCACATCCTTCACTCCTTTGTACCCCTCAGCTCCCCTTTATAAACTGTTCTAACCAAAGGTATCATTGTGAGCCATTTAAAATGGCCATTTTTATAGGTCAAAAATATTAACAGTGAGATAGCTGCAGTTACATTTATTTCTAAGAAAGTTGCAACTTCTGCAGGGGAAATCAGGCTGGTTCTGGAGGTGGCCAGGTGGGGGTAGCAGAGAGCTGAGTGGGCAGACCCCAGGGCAGGGCTGTGGGGCTGTCAACACAACAGCAAGAGAAGTGAAGTGGTCCTTCAGGGCCCCACCAGATGACCAGGCTGCCAGGTCCCTTAGCAGGACAGGGATGAGCTGCCCCAGGCTGGGCACTGTTGCTGAGACACCTGCACCGTCACCTGGGGCCGGGGTCTCCAGCCCAGTCTGGACTGGCTCAGCCTCGAGGCCCAGCCTCCAGAGCAGCTCCCAGGTTCCCCCACCACAGTTTACGGTGCAGAGAAAATGCAGCCCTGTGCCATCCCCTGAGGCTGAGCCCCACCCTCTCTCTGTGACTGAGGCACTCCCTTCCCCTCCCGCAAGCTCCAGAGGTGGCCACGACCCAGGCTGCTCATGCCCTCAGCACTGGAAGCGACAACTCAGCTTAAAGCTGGACGGTGAGGGCTTTGATCAGGATTGGGCACAAAATTTGCTGAGTCCTTTGCAAAATAAAAACTGCTAGCCCCCTTACAAAAACATATTAAGAGTTTCAAGACAGCAACAGCAGAGTATAAACAAACACAGGGTTTCTGCAGGCAGGGTCCCATGTGCCTGCCCAGGCACAGGTCTGGAAACCATCCCTGTCGAATTATTGAATATTCATTGATCTTGGTTGTTGAATATTCTAAATATCACTCCTGGGTGGCAGCAGGTTGACACCCCCCTCCCGAGAGATGGTCGCCAATCCTGACGGGCCCCCTCTGGTCCTCATGGGGAGAGGGGCGTCCTCTCCAGTCTGCCCCGGTTGATACACTGTCGGTAGACAGAGTGGGGAGAGAAGGCACAGGCCGGGTCCACAGATGAGGGCCTGGGCAGTGAAGAGCTGGTTTCAGCCCTGGCTCTGCCGTGGCCCAGCTGTGGGATTCTGGCCAAGTCACAGGCTCCCTCAGCCCGAGGCACCTCATCGTGAGACAGAGAGGGGCTTCAGGTACAGACCCCACAAGCCAAGCCTCATTTCCTTTGAACACGTAATCGAAATTGGTCCATGTCCTCATTCCTTGTCTCCTGGGAGGCCTGTGCCTGCCCACGACCTCTGAGGCAGTTATTATATGAAGACATTTCTATTCTGCATTTAGTAAGGTTCGCCTGTACCCTTCTAAGATGCACCGTAGGTGTGGCCCCACCAATTACCCTCCCTCCACCCCCACCTCCCCTCCCCTCCCCTCCCTTGCCCCTTTCCCCATATTCTTGCACTATAGTTGTGTTATACCCTTCATATGAAAGCTATAAATTAGCTTCATAGTAGGGCTGAGTACATTGGATACTTTTTCTTCCATTCTTGAGATACTTTG
>CAUYON010071571.1:0-23701 GCA_963573935.1 Arctocebus calabarensis
AAGACTGGGAGAGAAACGGAGAGAGCTTCTCTCTCCCCACTAGAATTTTCTCCCTCTAACAGATGCCTTAATGTTTTCTGTATTCTTTTCTTTCTTTTCTGTGAATAAATTCTGTCTTACAAAAAAAAAAAAAAAAGAAGCTGAAAATACAAGACTAAAACGGAAGAATGCACAAAAATTTGAGTTATTAATCAAAGGTCATCTGGAAACACCAAGGAAAGAAATAAAATAGAATAGAAAAGAAACACAAGCTTATATGAAATTATGTTGAGACCAGCAGCTATTTATTTTTAAAATTGGAACACTTTTCTCTGAACTTATGATACATTGAAATTCATCGGAAATATTATTCATACACATATCTAAGTCAGATATCTAATCTACCAAATGGTTCCTGTCATATATTTTCCTTTCACTCTTTTCTTTAGAACATACCATGAAAATACATGAGATAAATGGAATTTATGAAGAAAGACCTAATAATTTTTTTGACTATACAATTATGAATACATAAATAAGAAATGCAATCTAGTTTAAAAACATCAGAAGATTAACTTATTTGTTTTATTCACACAGTGCATTTTACTAGATCATATACAGATGAGAATGCTTCTTTTAAATCAACATTTGTTGACAATGTTATCCATTCTCCACTATTATTGATAATTAGTTTCCTCTTATTTTAATTTAATTTTTCTGATTGAGTTTGCTATGAGAGATTAGTTTGGATAAAGATTTTGAATCTAACAACATTATATTGGGATATATATGTATTGTTTCAATTCAAATGAAATCTTATTCCAAGTACACAATCAACTATGTTCTTCCATAATTTATTTTATTGGAAATAGGAAATATACTAGTAATATATATTACTAATTTAATATCCTTTAATGAAAGAAATTATATTTTGGCCTTAAGAAATATTATTTTCAAAAATAAAAGCATTCTTTCATATTCATCTTTATATTTGTAAAACATAAGGTACTCATTTTTAGATTTGCAACTATTTTTAAGAAGAATATAGAGACAAGATCTAAATCTCCATATCAGTGATAGCATAGACATCAAAGGTTATACATTTGACCTCCTAAAGCAATTTAGGCTGAGTTGGGAAAATATAATTAAAAAAGAAAATCGCCTTCCATTTTTGAAAACTCTCCACAAAGTCAGAAGATAGAGAAAACAATTTATTTTGTTTTTGAAAAGTAAATTTATTTCAGATTAGTGTGAGGGTACAACCAGGTCAAAATATCTGATTTTGTTAGATAGAGTCCCTCTTGTGCTAATGTCCCACACACAAAAGGTGTGTTAAGCACCCCTACTCTGTGCCCACTCAGTGAGGGCACCCCAAACCCCTCACCCTCCCTAATTACCCCTCTCCCAACTTTAATTGATTTCAGTTTTTCTCCTACGTGGGCAAGCACCAGATCATCTACTGGCTTCATAATAGTATCGAGTGCATTGGATAATTGCTTTCCCATTCTTGTGATACTTCACAAAGAATAATGTGTTTCAACTTCATCCATTATATTACGAAAGATGTTAAGTCACCATCTTTTTATGGCTGAATCATGTTCCTTGGTGTACGTGTACCGGATGGGGCCAAATGTAGTGACCTGCCCAAATAGAACATCTGGCTCGCTCAAGAAAAACATGAAAAATGGCCAGGCATTGTGGCGGACCACCTGTAGTCCCAGCTACTTGGGAGGCGGAGGCAGGAGACTCACTTGAGCCCAGGATTTGGAGGTTGCTGTGAGATGTGATGCAACAGCACTCTATCCAGGGTGACAGCTTGAGGCTCTGTCTCAAAAAAAAAAAAAAGAAAAGAAAAGAAAAACATGACGGCGCCAATCCCTCCCTCCCCCTCCAAACTTTTATCTTCATATCCACCTTCACCTACATGTTGACTCCTTAGTGGAATAAAGGCCGTGTTGCCCACACAGAATCTGGACTCAGATTCCTTTTGTTCACATCTCCAAATAATTTCTCACTTTTGGTCCTTAACCTCTCAGTACCACAAATTGGTTAATCTATCCTGAATTTATGGGCATTTAGGTTGTTTCCAGAGAAAACAATTGTATAATTGAGTAATATTAAACCATAATGAGATGTGCATCATAGCCAATCCACCGAAGAGACTGCAGACAGAGAAAGACTCGTGTTTTCATATAACGAACCAGATATCACCTGTCACGTCCAGCATCTGTCACTTTCATATCTTCATGCTGTAGGAAAAGTACTGGAACTAACTTTCCTATCTTTGAAACACAACTTCCTAATGTCACATAAGGCAAATCTTACCGTACCCATGGAGTTTTTCACCCTGCTGGCCTGAGTTCTAGAGGTAAATTCCCTTTATCACTGTGCAGAATACCAACTGTGGTTATATCCTTTTGAAGCAAGCTGAAAGCCAGGGTGATGGCTTTTGTCTCAAGCACTAGGGCACTAACTAGCTTTCCATCATTAACCCTCTTATCTCAACAGCAAACTCTAGAGGACTTAACAGTGGAATAACTATGGAAGATAACTATTGTTATCTTCAGCTCAGGGCAATGATGGATGTAGCTAATGTGACTGCCTGACAGCTAGCTAGATCATTAAGTAACTTTTACCCCTCAAAGGGGCCTCAAAGCTATTTTTCTCTCTTACACCCTGACAATTAGTTCTGTTGAGCATTTCATATATATGTGATGGACACTTGTATGTCTTCCTTTGTGAAATGCTTATTTGGGTCCATTTCCCATTTCTTTTTTTTTTTTCTTTTCTTTTTTTAAATTTCAGATTATGGTGAAGGTACCGATGATTAGGTTAAGGTCTTTGTGTTTGTTAGAAAGGTTTCTGCTGTAGTTGTGCCCCTCAGCCAGGAGGTGTTCTTTGACGTTGTACACTAATCCCTCCTTCCCCCCACTTCTCTACTCCTCCATCTCCCAAAGTTGAATTAAATTGAGTTTTTCACTTGTATGTATCTGCATTAGTTCATCTACTGGCTTATTCTTTTATTTTTAATTATTTTTTATTAAATCATAACTTTGTACACTTTAAACTCTTTGGGTTCTGGATACTGCTTTGATATACAACGTGAAATGCTTACATTGAAATAAGTAACACATCACAATTAGTAATAATTTTACAATAAGTAAATCCATCACAATTATATTCATTTCTAAATAGTTTTGAAATGTACAATTGCATCATACACATTAGATGAGGTTCCCCCCAAATACCTTCCCTCCTCCCATATATCACCTTCCTTCTCCCTCTCACTCCTCTTCCCATCTACTTTCTGGACTATAGATACGTTTTGCCATTTGTATGACTGTGTATGTGGTTATATATTGATTTCATAGCAGTATTGAGAACATTGGATACTTTTTTTTTTTCCATTCTTGAGATACTTTGCTAAGGTTAATGTGTTCCAGCTCCATCCAGGTAAACATAACAGATGTGAAGTCTCCACCTTGTATTATGGCTGCATAGTATTCCATGGTGTACATATACCGCAATTTGTTAATCCATTCATGGGTCAATAGGCACTTAAGCCGTTTCCATGTCATACCTTTTATGAATTGGGCTGCAATAAACATTCTGATTGTAAAATGTCTTTGCTGTAAAATGGTTTTTGATCATTTGGGTATAAACCTAGTAGAGGAATTGCAACATTGAACGGTATGTCCACTTTTAGTTTCTTGAGTGTTTTCCAAACTTCTTTCCAAAAAGGTCGTATTAGCTTACATTCCCAACAGCAGCATAGAAGCATTCCTTTCTCTCTACATCCTCACCAACATCTGTGGTTTTGGGATTTTGTGATGTGGGTTAATCTTACTGGAGTTAGATGATATCTCAAATTGGTTTTGATTTGCATTTCTTTGATGATTAAGGATGATGAGCATTTTTTCATGTGTTTGTAGGCCATGCACCTGTCTTCATCAGAGGAGTTTGTGTTCAATTCTCTTGCCCACATAGAAATGGGGTTATTTATTCTTTTCTTGTTGATTAGTTTGGGTTCTATGTAGATTCTAGTTATCAGACTTTGTTGGAAGCATAACCTGTAAAAATCTTCTCTCATTCTGAAGGTTGTCTGTTTTCTTTGCTTGCTGTGCTCTTGGGCATGCAAAAGCTTTTTAGTTTGATCAGATCCCAGTAATATATTTCTGGTGTTGCTTCAATTGCCCGGGGGGGTACTCTCATAAAATTTTCTCCCAGCCAATTTCTTCAAGTGCTTTCCCTGCACTCTCTTCTAGTATTTTATGTCTTAAGTTCAAATCTTTTATCCAGTGAGAATCAATTTTTGTTAATGGTGAAAGGTGGGAGTCCAGTTTCAATCTACAGGTCACCAGCCAGTTCACACAGCACCATTTGTTAACTAGGGAGTCTTTGCCCCACTGAATATTTTTGATAGGCTTGTTGAAGATCAAATGGCGATAAGTAACTGGATTCATCTCTTGGTTCTCCACTTTGTTCCATACATCTACCACTCTGTTTTTGTGCCAGTACCATGCTATTTTGATCACTATGGGTTTATAGTATAGCCTGAAGTCTGGTAATGTGATACCTCCTGATTTGTTCTTATTTCTGAGTAATGTATTTGTTATTCAAGGTTTTTCTGATTCCATATAAAACAAAGTACTATTCTTTAAAGTATGACAATTGTGCTTTAATAGAGATAGATGATATTAGAGATTTTTTTTTCTATTTCTGATTAGATTGGCCAAAGGTTTATCAATTTTGTTAACCTTTCCCAAAAAACAACTTTTTATTTCATTGATATTCTGAATGATTCTTTTGTTTTCAATTTCATTTAATTCTGTCCTAATTTTGGTTACTTCTTTTCTTCTGCTGGGTTTGGGGTTGGAATGTTCTTCCCTTTTCAGTTGTTTGAGATGATCTATTAAGTTGTTGACTTCTTTTCTTTCTGTTTTCTTGATGAAGGCTTCCAATGCTATAAATTTCCCTCTCAGGACTGCTTTTGTGGTATCCCACAGATTTTGATAATTTGTGTCTTCATTATCATTTTGTTCCAAAAATTTGGTGATTACCTTCTTAGCCTCATCTTTGACCCAGTTATCATTCAGCCTAAACTTATTTAGCTTCCACGACTTTGTTTGAGTATGAAGATTCCTGTTGCTGTTGAGTTCAACTTTTATTCCATGATGGTCTGAGAAGATACAAGGAATAATTTCTACACTTTTAAATTTTCTGAGGTTAGACTTGGGTCCTAGGACATAATTTATTTTGGAGGATGAGCCATGGGCTGATGAGAAGAATGTATATTCAGTTGTATTAGGGTGAAATGCTCTATAGAGGTCTGTAAATTCCATTTATTCTAGGGTCAGTTTTAAGTCTAATATTTCTTTGTTTAGTTTTTTCTTGGAGGATCTATCCAAAACCATCAAAGGGGTCTTAAAATCTCCAACTATTACAGTGCATGAAGATATCAAGTTGTTCATATCCATTAGCTTTATGAATTGAGAAGCATTCTGGTAAGGTGCATAAATATTAATTATTGAAATCTCTTAATGTTGGATGTTCCCCTTGAAAAATATGTAGTGACCTTCCTTATCTTTCTTTATTTGTGTTGGTTTCAGCCCAATTGTATCTGCTACTAAAATTGTAACATCTGCTTTTTTTCTGGTTTCCGTTTGCCTGTATTATACAAGTCCATCCCTTCACCTTGAGTCTATTTTTTTCTTTTAAGGTAAGGTGTGATTCTTTTATACAGTATATATCTGGTCTGAATTTATGTATCCAGTCAGCCAGTCTGTGCCTCTTTAGAGGACAATTTAAACCATTCATATTAATTGAGAGAATTGATAAACCTGGTTGTGTTTGGGTGTCATGATTTTCGGAAGTCCAGTGGACATTTTTAATGCATTCATCACTGTGGAAGTTGGGTTCTGTTCAAAAATTTCTGGGTAAGTTTACTTTGTAGGTAGAACATTGCACTGGTTATTGTGGAAGATGGTCTGAGAATATCCTGGAGAGCTGGTTTAGTTATGGCAAATTTCTTGAACATGTCTATGTCATTAAAGTATTTGATATCTTCATCACAAATGCAACTCAGTTTAGCTGGATAGATGATCCTGGGCTGGAAGTTGTTTTGTTTTAGGAGATTGAAGGTCAATGACCATCTTCTTCTGGCTTGAAACATTTCAGCTGAGAGGTCTGTAGTAATTATGATATTTCTCCCTTTGTAGGTGATGCTTTTCTTACATCTGGCTGCTTGCAGAATTTTCTACTTTGTCTTAACTTTGGCAAAGTTAATCACAATGTTTCTAGGACATGCTTTATTTGCATTGCGTCTTGCTGGGGTTCTGAAACTATCTGCTATCTGAAGTTCTGTATCTCTTGCAATGCTTGGGAAATTCTCCTCCAAAATCTTTTGAAGTAGAGCATCTGTACTTTTAGGGCCATCCTCTTCTCCTTCAGGAATTCCTATAAGACAAATATTTGATCTTTTGGAGTGATCCCACAACTCTTTCAGGCAATGATCAGTTTTTGCTCTCCATTTGTCTGCCTCTTTGAGTGTTTGGGAATGTTCAAAAGCTTTGTCTTTAGTTTTAGAGATTCTTTCTTCTGCCTGGTCAACTCTATTACTAAGGGTTTCTACTGTATTTTGAAGCTCCTCAACTAGCTTTTTCATTTCCATGAACTCTGCTATCTCTTTTCTCATTATGTCCATATCTTTGGTGGCTTAAGTTTTGAATTCATTAATTTCTTGAGACAACTTTAGAACTACTCTTTGGAATTCAATTTCTATTTTTTCTTCCATTCTATTTATCTTATTTGCAATCCATATTCTGAATTTGACTTCTGACATCACTACCATTTGTCTATACATGGCATCTTCAGTTGCATCTCCTTTGTCATTTCTTGGGGAGGGGTTAATCTACTGTGGTTATTCCTGTTGCCAGAGTTCTTCTCTTGGGTCTGCACCATGTTTATTTTCCACCATTTGGTTATTAGAACTGGTAGGGTGAGATTGAATTGGGGTTCCCAGGTAGTAGAAATAGCATCTTACCAAAGCTCTAGGCTTTGTAATTGTGACTTATTTCCTACAACCTTACAATGTCCCCTTTCAGAGTTTTAGCCAGAGACTCTGAGGATCTACTGGTAAGAAAGCACAAGCTAGCTCTATTATGATATCAGCCAACCTCTACCGTATCCTAAGAAACCACAGCATCAGGTTTAAATCTTGAATATGCAGAGATACAAATAACTGCGGCACCCAATCCCCACCCTTCAGTTCTTTTCCACTACAGAACTTTGAAGGTCTAGCTCAGAATGTCTCCGAGTGGATAGCCCCAGACACGGGTTCCAACCAAATTGTCTCAGTCAGTGCAAATCCTGCCCAACAGAGAGGGATTCAAGCGTCTCCAACAGCACCATTGGAGTCAGAGACCCACATAGCCACCTGACAGACTCAGTCCACACTGTTGTTTGCTTCTCTACTCACAGGCCCAGCTGAGTCAGGGGCCACGCCCCCTCCCACCTGTCTCTGGCTGTATCCAGCTAGCCACTGTTTGGAGTCAGTGGACCATGCCCCCTGACTGCCAGTCTCAGTCCACTACCTGGCAAGCCTCTTTTCACAGGCTCTGTTGGAGTCAGGGCACCAGCCCTGCCCTCTGGTCTCAGTACACACACAGCTAGCCTCTGCTTGCCAGATGAGTTGGAGTCAGGGGACCGTGCCCTCACCTACCAGTCTCAGTCCACTGCCTGGCAAGCCTCTGTTTGCAGGCTTTGTTACAGTCAGGGCACTGCACTCTGCCTGCAGGTCTCAGTCCTCCCCTGGTAAGTCTCTGCTCACCAGCCCCTCTGGAGACAGTGGACCACACCCCAGCCCTCAGGTCTTGGTTCACACCCAGTAATCCACTGCCTGAGGATTCTGTTGGAATCAGGAGACCACATCCTTGCTCTCAGGTTGGAGTCCATGCCTATCAAGCCTCTGCTTGCAGGCCCTGACCAGCCCTGTCTGGCAAACTCAGTCCACAAGGGACAACCACTCTGCTACTATGGGTGCTATCAGAGCCAGGGATTCTGCATCCCGTCCTGCCAGACACAGCCTGAACCGAGGGTCAACACTTCCACTGGCAGGGCATGGTCATAACCAGGGGACTGCTCCTCCTCTTGTTGAGTGCCCCTTTCTTTACACACCCTCTTTCTTCCTTGTTAGTGTCAGTTTGTATCCTGGTCCTAATGGTTGGAGATCTACACTATGCCCAGATCTCTCAGGACAAGACCAAACACTCTGTGCTCCACAGGGTGCAGACTTCAGACCACCATGCAAGGAGGAAAGGGTGGACTGGGAGTTTGGACTTGTGGGGGAAAATGTCTGTTTAATTTTATGCCTGGTGGGATGGTATCTAAGTTCATATGTGGGACTTCCCTGGAGAAAGAGACCTGGAGTTTAGCGGCTCTCTGCATTGAGGTAAAATGACAGGTCTTTTGTTCCCTGCTCATTCACAGGTAGCCTTTGGCAGGCCCCCTGCTTGGGGGAGGGTTCTTCTGTCCTCTAGTCAATAATCGATAGTCTTTGTACCTGTAAATTGTTTTCTTGAATGCTCTTCTTTGGAGTTATAGCTTGCCGAACGTCTTTCTTGGTTCAGGTCCCCATCTTTGGCTTCATAGAGTCTGATTCCATCCAGTTTTTCTTCCTCTGCTCAGGTGCCTCTGCTGAGGGTTGCTACTAGTCAGCCATCTTCCCAGAAACCCATTTCCCATTTCTTAATCAAATTATTTATATTGTACTATTGAGTTATTTACATTCCTCATGTATTTTGAATATTAACCCATCTCAGAAGTATACTTTACAAATATTTATTCCCATCTGTATGTTGGCTGTTTATTCTGTTGTTTGTTCCCTTTGCTGTTTAAATTATTTATGATCTGGCTCAGTGCCTGTAGCACAGTGGTTCCAGCTGCCAGCCACATACACCAAGGGTGGTGGGTTCAAACGTGGCTTGGACCAGCTAATGACAACTGCAACAAACAATAGCCCGGTATCATGGTGGGCACCTGTAGTCCCAGCTACTTGGGAGGCTGAGGCAAGAGAATCGCTTAAGCTCAAGTCACTGCGGGCTATGATGCCATGCCACTCTATCCAGGGTGACATAGTGAAACTTCGTCTCAAAAAAAAAGCTTTACAATCTGATGTAATCTCATCTGTCTGTTTTTGCTTTAGTTGTAATGCTTTTAGGTCTGTCAAATTTCATTTAGCCCCTTTGCAATGCATTTGTCTATGTTGTCTTATAAAGAATATTTTTGCAGCTAAAAAATGTGTTTTCTTGTGTAGTAAAAGTGGAGCTTGTAGGTTTGGAATTTTCCATGTTTCATCAATAGCTTTTGCAGCTCTGTCAGCAAAATGAATTATTAATATTTTAGGAGGTACTTATAAAGTCCATAAAAAATCAACTATCAATGTTCTTTTTCTTTTTTTTTCAATTTTCTATAAGATCTTTTTTACTTCTCGTCAAAATAAAAAATCTTTTAATTTAAATTTCTTATGTTGTATGATAGACATCAAACATATTTATTATTGTTATTAGTGTGTGTATATTTATTGTATTTTCAGAATCAGGAATTATAAGTCTAGCAACTATTAATTAGCTCCACTGAAAGAGGAGACAATTCCTGACAAAACACAAACTTCTATGGTTTTATAGTAAGTCACCATAGCATGAGAAACTTTAAATGGGAACTTTAAACTTTTTTTTCAAGAATATGATCCTGAAAGTAAACAGTATTAAAAATACAATAAGAGTATAAATATCACATAAATCAGGTCATGCTCTCTAAAAGTTTGGAATCTCCAAAGGTAGGAAAGAGGTCATAGTGAAATATGTTCTCTCAAAATCTTTAGTTTATAGGAACCAGATTAAAGAATTAGGAGAATTGTCATGCAAATCAGAAGTATTCCTCACTGTGGAAAAAAAAATACTAGAATCTGCTGCCTAAAAAACTGTAGTGGGGCTGCGCCAGTGGCTCAAAAGAGTAGGGCACTGGCCCCATATGCCAGAGGTGGTGAGTTCAAACCCAGCCCCAGCCAAAAAAAAAAAAAAAAAAAAAAACTGTACTGGTTCCCCAAATTGTCTAAGATTTATTTTATTATGTCAATTATATCTGAAAAGTGGAAGACAGGGAGAGAGGGAAAGAAAGAAAAGAGGAAAGAAAGAAGAAAAAGCAGAACATAGATTAATTACAGAAAAGAAGCTACAGAGAATAACATCAAAGTCAAAAGAGTTTCAGAACTGAAGACCATCAGGATTAATGGAACAATGAAAGTAGTTATTTCTCTATGTTCTTTTGTAAGTCTATACAGTGATTTCTATTTATCAAAGTCACCTTTCTTCTTTATTGTCAGTATGAGAGTATTACAGAGTGAGTTCCCTTTTAAAAATTATCACTTGCTACTGATTTGTGGACATCGATTTTATACCCTGAGACATTACTGTATTTTTTGATCACTTCCAGGAGTCTTGTGGTTGAGGCTTTGGGATTATCTAAGTATAAGATCATATCATCAGCAAAGAGGGAGAGTTTCACTTCCTCTGTCCCCATTTGGGTGCCTGTGATTTCCTTCTCTTGCCTAATTGTATTGACTAGAACTTCCTGCACTGTGTTGAATAGTAATGGCCATAGAGGACCCCCTTTGTCTTGTTCCAGTCCTGAGTGGGAAAGCTTTTAGTTTTACTCCATTCAGTATAATATTAGCTGTGGGTTTGTCATAGATGGCTTTGATCAGTTTAAGGAATTTTTCACTAACACCTAAATTCTTCAGTATTCTAATTAGGAAAGGATGTTGAATTTTATTGAATGTTTTTTCTGCATCTATTGAGAGGATTATATGGTCTTTGTTTTTGCTTCTGTTGATATGGTGAATAATGTTTATGGATTTAAGTATGTTAAACAGCCTTGCATCCCTGGGATGAATCCTACTTGATCATGATGTATGACTTTTTAAATGTTAAGCTGTAATCTATTGGCTAAGATTTTATTGAGAATTTTTGAATCTGTTTGTTAGAGAAATTGGTCTATAGTTCTCCTTTTAGCTGGGTCTTTTTCTGGTTTTGGTATAAGGGTAATGTTTGCTTCATAGAAAGTGTTGGGGAAGATTCCTTCCTCCTCAATTTTTTAGAAAAGTTCTGCAGTATGGGTATAAACTCTTTTTTGAAGGTTTGATAGAATTCTGGTGTGAAACCATGTGGACCAGGGAATTTTTTTTGTGGGAAGATTTTTATTGTTTCTTTGATCTCCGTGCTTGAAATTGGTCTGTTCAGAAGGTGTATTTCATCTTGATTAAGTTTAGGGAGGGGGGATGATTCTAAGTATTGATCCATGTCCTCTACATTGTCAAATACAGAGCAAACAGTTTCTTGTAGTATTCAGAGATAATTTCTTGTATCTCTATAGCATCTGTTGTTATTTTCCTTTTATCATTCCTGATTGAGTTTACTAGATATTTTTTTAATTAAATTATGGCTATGTACATTAATTCAATCAAAGATGAAATATTTGGGAGTTTACCTAACAAAGGACATGAAAGAGCTCTATATAGAGATTTTATTTTTCTGTTTCTAGTAAGTTTGGCCAAATGTTTATCTATTTTATTTACTTTTTCAAAAAACCAACTTTTTGTTTCATTAATTTTTTGAATTTTTTTTGTTTCAATTTCATTAATCTCTGATTTAATTTTGGCTATTTCTTTACTTCTGTTTGGTTTAGAGTTAGATTGTTCTTCATTTTCCAATTCCATAAGGGGGTTTGTGAGTGTGCTGATGCGTTCACTTTGAGTTTTCAAAGGTAAGCATCCAGTGTGATAAATTTTCCTCTTGGGACTGCTTTAGCTGTATCCCAGAGGTTTTGGTAATTTGGTCTTCACTGTTATTGTGTTTGAGGAAATTAACAAGTTCCTCTCTAATCTATCGTTAAGCATAAGGTTGTTTAGTTTCCAAGACTTCATGTGGGATGAACAATTTTGATGGAGTTGAGCTTCACTATTATGACCTTGTGGTCTGAGAAGAGACATGGTATAATTTCTATTCATTCAAATTTGCTGAGGTTTGATTTGTATCCTAAAATGTGATCTATTTTGGACTATGTGTCATGAGCTGATGAGAAAAACAGGATATTCTTTTACTTTGGGATGGTATGTTCTGTATATATCTATTAATCCCATTTGATCTAGGGTCATGTTTAAGTCCTTTGTATCCTTGTTTAGTATCAGTTTATAGAAGCTCTCTAGTTGGGTAAGAGGGGTGTTGAAGTTCAAGACTATTAAGGTGTTATGGGATATCATATTTCTCAGACCCATACAAGTGGAAGAACATACCAGGATCATGGCTGGGAAGAATAAATATTATTAAAATGTGTATACTTCCCAATGCAATCTACAGATTCAATGCTATCCCTATTAAAATACCAACATCCTTCTTTCAAGACTTGGAAAAAATAATTCTTTGTTTTGTATGGAACCAGAAAAAAACCCATGTAGCCAAGGCAATTCTTAATAATAAAAACAAAGCTGGAGGCATCAGCTTGCCAAACTTTGGGCTTTACTACAAGGCCATAGTCATCAAAATATCAAGGTATTTGCACAAAAATAGAGACATTGACATTCAGAACTGAATAGAAAACCAGGAGATGAAACAAACATCTTACAGCCTCATAATCTTTGATAAACCAAATAAGAACATACACTAAAAACAAAAACAAACAAAAAAAAAACACACAAAAAAAAACCTATTACATAAATGGTGCTGGAAGAACTGGATATCCACATGTAAAAGATTAAAATTGGACCCACACCTTTCTCCACTCACACAACTTGATTCAAGATGGATAAAAGACCTTAATCTAAGGCATGAAAAAATTAAAATCCTCAAAGAAAGTGTGGGGAAAACAATGGAAGCTATCAGCCTGGGGAAAGACTTTATGAGGAAGATGTTCAGGCAATTGCAATAACATCAAAAATAAACAAAGGGGACTTAATTAAACTGAAAAGCTTCTGTACAGCTAAGGAGACAACAACCAAAGCAAATAGACAACCTACACAATGGGAAAGGATATTTGCATATTTTGATCAGACAAAAGCTTGATAACTAGGATCTATAGAGGACTGAAATTAATCCATATGAAAAAAGCCAACGATTCCATATATCAATGGCAAGAGACATGAATAAATAGAATCTTCTCTAAAGAAGACAAATGAATCACAGAACATATGAAAAAATATTCATCATCCCTAACTATTAGAGAAATGCAAAGCAAAACCCCCTGAAATACCATCTAACCCCAGTGAGAATGGCCCACATCACAAAGTCTCCAAACTGCAGATGCTGGCGTGGAAGTGGACAGAAGGGAACACTCTTACAATGCTGGTGAGACTGCAAACTAAAATGAACTTTTTGGAAGGCAGTATGAAGAACCCTCAAAGAACTCGAGCTAGACCTCCCATTTGATACTGCAATCCCATTACTGGGCATCTATCCAGAAGGAAAAAAAAAATCCTTCTATCACAGGGATGATTTTGCTAGACTATTGTAGTTCAATTTACAATCACCAAAATATGGAAAAGCCTAAATGCCCACCAACACAGGAATGGATTAATAAGCTGGAATATATGTATACTATGAAATACTATTCAGCCTCTAAAAAAGATGGAGAGTTTACATCCTTTGTACTAACCTGAATGGATGTGAAACACACTATTCTTAGTAAAGCATCACAAGAATGTGGAAGCAAGTATCCTAATTACTTAATTCTGATATGAAGAGAATTAAGGTCCTAGTACATGATGGGGTGTGGGGGATGGGAAAAGCTAAGAAAGGGAAGGAGGGAGGGGGTGGAGGGATCAAGGGGTGTGGTACACCTTTTGGGGATGGGACACAATTACAAGAGCGTTCTTTTCTAACAAAAGCAATCAATGAATCCCCAAGAATAAAAAAAAGATTAGTTGCTTTGTTTTAATAATTAGTTTTATTCCTTTTATGAAGCTTTCAACAAAAGATTACTCTTCTGCATGGTCATGACTGATCTTTTTGATAAATTGTTTGAATTATTTGTATAGACAAAAAAACAGTGTCACTAAGGCCCAAAGTGATACTTTGTTTTGTTTTAGCTTGGGGCATTTCTCTGGCAGGGTGTGAGACTGCCATTCTTTTCTTTCAAAAGGCAAATCATAGCTAAATTAGATGCCTGCCCCTGAAACAGCTCCACAGACAGTCCATTCGAAGTACAGAATGTGGTAGCTTTTAATTTGCACAGCAGATATCTCCCAGGTAGAATTACAGGCAAATCAGAAGTAAGAACCCACAGAGTCCGGTAGGAGGACTTCTGTTTATGGGAACTGATGAGGAAAAAGAACAAGTAGGTAAAGGAACAGGCTGACACAGAATACCAACAAGCTGTGTTGATCTTTTACCAAATATACATGAGAATTTCCTCAGAACACTGCAGAATTAAGTAGCACCTGCATTACTAGTTCCACTTCTGAGATCCCTAAATCTATTTTAAGTCATCAGCCAATTATCTCCTAGCCCTTCAGGCTTATCTGGTCCCTTGTTCCCATCATCCTTGCATCCTGCAGAATCTATATCTATAATTCCTCTTCCAATGTCCTGTATTTGTTGTTTAAAACCCTTATAGTGTAGCAGAAATAAAGACTATTACTTTTGGTAAAGAGTTCTCATTGAACAGCCAACACAGAAGTTTTTAGTTTTTTTTTTTTTTTCTTCTTTAATTTTCTCTTATCTCAAAACTGCAAAGCTACTGCTAAGGTTAGAGTGATATTCTGTACTTGCCAGGACATTTTTTTCCTTAACTTAGGTTTGTAGAGTCTGCAAGAAAACCACGACAAAAGGAAATTAGGGTCAAAGGACTATTTTGATCTATCCTTGGATGTATGCCAATAAATTTTTATGAAGTCCTAAACAAGTCATGAATGGAAATTAATTGTGAAATTCACTCATCTAATGGGTACAGCATGATAACTCTCAGTTCACCAGCAGCAAATGTATAAGCACAACTGTTAGCAACCCTATTCGTGGGTTTGTGACGCTACTAGGTATTTGAGCATTTGTGTATGTGTGTGTGTGTTAGAGTGAGGATGGATTTTATCAGTTTTCCTGCCCACTGTAATCTCTTCATGGTGTTCTCAGAATCCCAGTCTTCTTGCTCTATCAAAGGAAAGAAATGGACTGGTTGCAGAATTGCATATGGAGTCGTGCGTATCTCCATGGTAGGGCTGTAAAGTAGTTTTTTGGTGGGCTACTGCCAAATCTGGGGGCATAGAGCAAAGAAGATTTCAAATGAATCTTATTAGATGGCAAGGAAGGCACCTGGATGACTGAAGAGTCCTGGGTAACTTCTCAACGGCATCAGTTTGCTGGTGATTCAAATAGAAGCAGTTTTTGCACATATTGAGATAAGGAAAAAGTGAATTATATGGCACTGTGTCAATGTTCATCAACATAACATCATGTATTTTGGCCCTTTCTCCACATGGCAAGTACAGGCACTCTCTCCATCCGGTTACTTTCATATGCCTGCCAATCATTTTCCTGATCAGGTCTCCTTATCGTCTCTGGTTTCCTACCTTCGTGATTATGGATGATCAAATCAGGGCCAAACTCTGAGGCAGCCAGACCTAGATGAGGACCAGGGTTAGGGCCTGGCTCTAGGGGATAATTATGGTCAGGCAGAGACAGGGTGAGGGGTATGGCAAGGGTCCAACTTCAGATGATATTTATGGTCAGGAGGGCATGGGGACAGAGAAGGTTTGGGGATCTGGTTGAGGGTTAGTTTTAGTTCCCAGATTCAGTGAGAGAGGGGCCAGGAGTAACTGGGTGATGAAGAGAGATCGGGCCCTTAGGTGAGGGTTAGGGTTAGAGTCCAACTTCAGGTGACAGTTATGGTCAGGTGGGTATGGGGAAGAAGTGAGTTTGGGGCCATTGGGTGAGAGCTAGGGTGATGATTGGGGTCAGGTGGGATTTGGGGATGAACCTGGTTGAAGGCTTTTGGATGAGAGCTAGGATTAGCATCTGGCTTCAGGTGATAAATATGATCAGGTGGGCCAGGGGAATTAAGAGGAATTGAGGCCCTTGGGTGAGGACTAGTGTTAGAGCCTGGCTTCGTATTTGGGTCCCTAACATGAGGACTAGGGGTCTGGCCTTGTTTGGGGTGATAATAATG
Source organism: Arctocebus calabarensis (assembly GCA_963573935.1). Classification (NCBI taxonomy): domain Eukaryota; kingdom Metazoa; phylum Chordata; class Mammalia; order Primates; family Lorisidae; genus Arctocebus; species Arctocebus calabarensis. Next base: position 16,189 of record CAUYON010071571.1, read on the forward strand.
GTCAGGTGGGCCTGGGGAATAAAACGTTTTCATGCCCTTGGGTAAGAGATATAGTTAGGGCCTGGCTTCAGGTGATAATTAGGGTAAGGCAATCCTGGGGGACCCTGGGGCCCTTGGGTGAAGGCTAGGGTTAGCGGCCAGATTTGAATGATATTTATGGTTAGGTTGGCCAGGGGGATTAGGAGGGTTTGGGGCCCTTGTGTAAGCACTAGGGCTAGGGTTCAGCTTTGAGTCATGATTTGAGTCAGAAGGGCCTGGAAAATGAGAAAGTTCAGGGCAATTAGGTGAGAGCTAGGCTTAGAACCCAACTTCACGTGATAACAGTAAGGTAGGGCTGGGATATGAAGAGGGTTCAGGGCTCCGGGGTGCAGACTTCATCTCAGATTCAGGGGATAATTATGGTCCAGCAGCCCTGGGAGATAGACAGAGTATCCAGCGATTGGGTAGGGGTTAGAGTTAGGGCCTGGCTTCTAACTCTATTAGTTGATATTTGTCAGGTAGACATGGGTAATGAAGAGGTTTTGGGGCCCTTGGGTGAGGGCAAGGCTTAGGGCCTGACTTCTGGTGATAATTACATCCAGGCAGGCCTAGGGATTAAAAGGTTTTTCAGACCTGGATTCAAGGCTAGAGATAGGGCCAGCTTTAGGTGATGTTGTCTGGGGGATAAAGCCTGATCAAGACCGTTCAGTGAGGGCTAGATTTATTCAGGTGATAACTAGAATCAAGTGGGCCTGGGAGATGAAAATGGTTCTGGGCTCTTAGGTGAGGGCTAGGATAGGGACAGCTCTGGGTGATAATTATGATCAAAAAGGCACTGAAGACGGTTCAGGGACCCTGGATAAGGTTTAGAATAAGGGTCTCACTTCAGGCGATTTTTACATTATATAAATTAAAATTACATTCTGCTTCCTGGACTGTTTTTTGGCTATGTTACTGGTGTGGCTTTGTACCATATGAATCATATCTTCAAGAGATTACAATAAAATCTTGAGGAGTGAGAACATGGTGTGGGTTAGCATAGTTAGTGCTCTGGAAGCAGAAGACGCACCATACTGTAAGTTTGCTACATCATGTGCAAGGTGCCTCCCTCAACTCTTAGTTATGTCTGAGACCTGGGGGCTTTTTCACATCTTTGTCCCAAAACGCTGAAATTTTATATTTTAGTTTCCATCTATATGTATAAATATTGATCTCCTGTTGTTATTTTGGGCTAGACTATTTTAGCTGTATTCTATTTTCTTGCCATTTTCTTCTTTTACGTCTACATAAAAGTATATTTATTTTTTAAATAAGTATATATTTATTAAAAAAATCTATAGCAAAGTTGTGGCTATTGCAGAAGTAAAATTCGAAGAGATTCAAGACTATGCAAACTTTTCATTACAAGAGAACTGTAGTATGCCATGAGGATGATACAAAAACATCTGTCTAAACATCAAAAATAGAAACACACAAAGACATACATTAGAAACCATAACACAACGTCTTGAGAATTTCGTACATTGAGATTATTACTGATTTCTTTTGAGACAGTTTCTGTGGCCCTGGATGGAGTGTCATGGGGTCATCATAGCAACCAGTAACTCCTGGGTTCAAGTGATCCTCCTGCCTCAATCTCCTGAGTAACTGAGACTACAAGTGCTAGCCTCCATGCCCTGCTATATTTTCTATTTTCAGTTGTAATGGTGTCTCACTCTTTTTCAGCATGGTCTTGAACTCTTGATCTCAAGCAATCCATCCACCTTGGCTTCCCAGAGTGCTAGGATTACAGGCCATACATTGAGATGAAAAGATCCAGTTTTCTTATTTTTTTGTAGTTTCCACTAACATGTTTGTATTTGATAATTTTTTAGATTTGTACTGCTAATTCAATGAAAATAATCAGACTCAGTATGTCTCTAATAATTTGAAATGAATACAAATGGTACATCAATCCTAAATGATTTAAAGATGGCCTGCCATTTCTCTGCTTCCTTGGAAATGAAAAGTTCTTGTCCCTGTTATTACATTGCTCCTCATTAGAAAAATATTATTGCAGTTCTGCAAACACCCATGCATATAACATATATTATACACATGCGTGTGTGCACACGCATCTGTGCATATACATGTATGGAATAGCTTATACCGAGGAGGAGCTGAAGTCATTTGTTACTATTCAGTGAGTTCAGTGTGTATTGTCAGTGTGTGTTTATTTGTTAGTATGTTGTATTATATTGTAAAGAGAACAATTACTAACAAAAAACAGAGAGGATAAAGTGCTGTAAATCTAAGAGAAATGTTAACCAAAGCCAGTTGCAAAAAGAAGTGATTCAAAATGAAATTTTAAAGTAATAAAAAGCATTTGAATAATCGTACTAATCAGTTGAATAAGCAGGTTGCCATTCTGACATATGAGAAAAAGAAAAATGATTGTGAGCAAACATTCTGTGTGTGTACGTGCTCTAATGAGTATGAAGCAGGATACACTAAAACCCTGAAAGGAAGAATGAAGAATATGGGACCCAGAAAACACACACAACATACACACACACACAGGGACACACATAACATATACATGCATACACACACATGCACATACCCTGTGTATCAGCTTAAGTCAGGACTAATTTGAAGCTATTAGGAACACCAAGTCTTTCTAACTAAATGTTTCTTTAGCTGTAGGGTTTGACTTTGCCCAACTATTACTGCTGACTCACTGTTACTTCACTATTCCAAACTGCATATTGAAGTAAGAAGAAAGGCGTGTTTCTTTCTTGGCCCAAGCTTTAATATCACTTGTGTTTTTTAACCCATTCACCAGAACCTGGTCACATGGCCAACCCTACCTTCCAGAGAGTGTGGAAACTGACCATGCGCCCTGTAAGTCTCTAATTACTGTAGAAGAGAGCAGTGAGGACTTTCTGAGGGCAGCTGTTTCTTGAAAATGGTTCTCCTTTAATATTGTTGTTTAAGGCGTTATTTCAGAAATCAGGACAATCTTGCAATAATAAACACAGAGAGTATTTGGAATAAGGGCCAACACTATATGAACAGCACTCACCATGAACAGAGGCCGTTTTCTGTGGAGGTCAACAGCAGATGGCCTAGCTTTGCACCTGACTCAGAAAGCACGTTAGAGCTGTAAAACCAAGAGTTTGCACATTTTAGTCTAGCAATTCTAATTCTATTAATTTATCATGAGAAAAATGATGAAAATAGAAAATGTTAAATAAAGATAACATTTTTAACGAAGAATTGCAAGTAGGCATCCAACCATATGGAGTGTTAATATGTCACCTGGTACATCATTGGGAGTCATTACTGTCGTGTAGAAGATTGTTAGCATTTTAGATTATATGGATAAAATTCTGGTTTATTACATTTTATGACTTATTTGGTTTGGGTTTTTTAGGAAACAATCTGGTTGGTGACTATTTTGTGTACATACTAACATTCTTTGTATTATAAATGTTCTTTAAATAGCATGTGATACAATGTAAAAATAACAGCAATAGATTTTTTAAACAAGGAAAGAAAAGGAAATAAATGATTCACTCAATCTATGTGGTAGTATTTCTCCGTTTGCAGTAGAGTTCAGATTGATTAGTTCTTCACCGAAATTCAATCCAAAATGTACTATCCAAAATGAACGAAAGTTTATATTTAAGCCCATGACTTTTTAAAAATCCAAGTAATAAAGCTCCATACTATAGAAACAAAGCTCCAAACTTGACACATTTCCATAAAGTAATGTGTGGAGAAAGTATAGTTCAGTTTTCATTTTGTTTAGGCTGGAGAGAGGGGTGAGAGGGCAAAACTAACCAAGACTTCCCTAAACCTCAGTGATAAAATATACTTTCATATTTTACCAGAACAAAGGGCCTAAATAGGGTAAAAGATGGAGTCATATGAATATCCATAGCTACTGAAACGAGTCATTACTTCTTTCTAATCAAACTTTAATTTTAAAACAGTAAAAAGAGATAAGTTATAATAAGTATAAATACACAATTCTCTGAAAATACATTGAAAAATCAAGTAATTTCACTAAAGTTTTGGTCTTTCTTCAAAAGTCATCCTTGCACTTAATTATTGTAATCCTAAAGCTCTGTTGAGTCATATTTGACTGAATTCTTAATATGCTGAAATTTGAAATTTCTAAGCATCTGAAGCATGGTTGCTTCTGATTTTTACATTACTGCCAATGTAAAGTGCTTCCCCTCCGAGCCCATGAGACTTTATCAGTACTAATCTACTATTTCTTCTTTGATGCTTCCAGACTACTGAAAGCTCCTAATTTGCAATAATTAACCTCCTGGGAACAGCATTTCTCATTTAACAGAGGAAGCAGCTTTTGTTCAGCTTTGTAGCCTCCCAGACAGGTCTTTTTGGGTCTGTATTTCAGAAATCAGGTAAATCATGCAATAATAAACACAAGACAGTATTGGGAATAAAAAATAAAACCATGTTGACAGCACATGCCATGTGTAGCAGCAGTTTGCTGTGGAATTCAAGAGCCTAGCTTTGTACCGGACTCTGCTAAATGGTTGTGTGATGTAAGGAAAGTTTCTGGCTTCAGTTTCTCTTGGTGCAACACACTCATAAGGTTGTTATATAAACTAAAGGAGTTAATATCCCTGGTGTTTGTAGACTAGCGGTTGAATCACAATCAGAAAAAGCTCCAGGCAATGCTGCTATCATTATGATAACAAAATTTCATCATGAAACTACAGATATGGATAAAATAGGTAAAGAGGAGAAAGGGAGAAGTAATTTATATAAGAACTGAATAAAGTATGTACTAATGTTTCAAGAAGCATACCTTCAAAAGAGAAAAATCAAAAGTGGTGTGAAATGGGGAGAGACAAAAACAGAAAAATGTTTCTTATACTCACAACAGTAAGGAAAGCCTAGACTCTCTAGCATGTTTTAGTATGGGCATAAAGGGCTTTATACGTATATGTTCATTAATGTTATCACTCTCTTCAATTAGAGCAAATCTTAGACCAGGAAAAATTGGTTGAAAATGTCAAATGCTACCATACATGTTATAATATATAGCGTATATCATATTTATATTATAGCCAACGTTATAATTACTATTTCCTTGAATTGTATCAGTTCTGCAATTTCACTGAATTTAAAACAGATACACACTAACCAGTATGTAATTTGTATATTCTAGCAATAGCAAAGGTTATAGCTTTTACTTCTGTTCTTATCTTTGTCTATTTTTTCATATTGTTCTTTGCCTAAAATTGTCTTCCTCTCAGTTCTCAAATAACTTTCTCCAAGGAAATGTTTTAGAATTCAAACAAAGAAAGAACTTTCAAAATATCATTTACACATTCTTCTTCCCTACTAAATAATAAGGTCATTGGGATACATAATACTCTTTTATTCATTCATTCAAAATATACTATGACAGTTAATTGTGCGCCAACTTGACTAAGCCATGGGTGGCCGAGTTTGCCGGTTCCACGTTACTTCTGGATGGATCTGTGAGGTTGTGTCGAGCAGAGACTAGCATTTGAATCAGCAGACTGGGAAGCAGAGGTGGAGACCTGCCCTCAGCAAAACAAGCAAGAATTATCTAATCTGTTGAAGGTCTGTCTGACTAAGACAAAGAAGCGGAGGAAGGGTGAATTAACTCTGACTGATTATGCTGGTGCATCAATCCTCTACTGCCTTTATTTCACAGGCCAGATTGGAATTTATATCACTGGCTTTCTAACTCTCAGGTGTTTGAACTTTAGCATTGGACTTCTAGGTCTCCAGCTTGCAGACAGCAAAACATGAGGACTCTCAGACACCACAGATGATACGAGAAACTATGTTATAATAAATCTCCCAATAGATAGATAGATGGACAGCAGATGGATATTCTCCTACTGGTTCTGTTTTCTGAAGAACCCTAATTTATGGTACATCACAGTACCTTGGATATGCATGGTACCTGGTCCACAGTAGCTACTTCATATATCCAAACTGCTTGCCAAAATTATGCATGATCAGTAATACATATGCTTGTTATTTAAAAAATACTTTATTTTTAGTGCAGTTTTCAAGTTTGTAGCAAAATTGAAAAGAAAGTACATAGAGTTATCAAATATACCCACTGTCTCCGCACACTCAAAACATCCCCAACCATCAAGATCCAGCACCAGGTGATGTATGTGCGCATTTCATGAACCTGCCTTCACATATAATCATTTCCAATAGTTTACATTACAATTCAGACTTCTTGTACACTTTGTAGGTTTCATCAATGTTCAATCACATGTTACTCCCACTGTGGTACCATACAGAGTAGTTACAAGCCCCCAAATTCTTTTTTTTTTTTTTGTAGAGACAGAATCTCATTTTATCACCCTTGGTAGAGTGCTGTGGAGTCACAGCTCACAGCAACCTCCAGTTCCTGGGCTTAGGTGATTCTCTTGCCTCAGCCTCCTGATTAGCTCGGACTAATCCTGCCACAATGCAGGCACCTGCCACAATGCCCGGCTATTTTTTTGTTGCAGTTTGGCGGGGGCCAGGTTTGAACCCACCACCGTTGGTATATGGGGCCGGTGCCCTACTCTCTGAGCCACAGGCGCTGCCCAAATTCTTTATGTTCTGTCTATTCATCTGTCCCTCTTCCCTAACCCCCAGTAACAAACATTTTTGTCCCCATTGTTTTATCATTTTTATAACATTATATATTAATAGCTGGAATCATACTGTCCATAGCCTTTTCTGATTGTTTTAGATTAGTAATATGCATTTCAGTTTACTGCGTATCTTGCCATGAGTTGGCAAGTATTTTTAGTTTTTTAATTTAAAAATATCTTGCTTTGATCATTTTTATACCTTTTAAGCACTGAATAACATTCCATTGTGTGGATATGTCTCAGTTTATTTAGCCACTCACTACTGAAGAACATCAGGATTGCTTCCAAATTTTAGCAATTATGAATAATATTGTTACATTGTTATAAATGTCCAGGTGAAACTTCTTATATGAAAATAAGTTTTCCATCTATTTGAGTAAATACTAAGGTGCAAGATTGCTGAATCACATGGTGTGAGTATATTAGGGTTTGTGAGAAACTATAATTCTCTCCCAAAGTTGCTGCACCATTTTGTACCTCCCAGCAATGAACCTGTTGTTCCACATCCTTCCTAGAATTTGGTGTTGGCAGGACTTTGCATTTTGGTCATTCAAATTGTACCCTGGCATCTCATTTTTGTTTTAATTTGAAATTCCCCGATGATACGGATATTCAACATCTTTTCACATGTTTACTTGTAATTTGCATGATTTTTCTGCTGAGGTACCTCATTTCTGTCTCTTTGGTATATAATGTGATTCTTTTTTTTTTTTTTATTTACTCAATTTTATTTTTTTATCATCAGTTTAATTGACAATTTAGTTTTCTTTTTTTTTTTTAATAATTTTATTGAATCATAATTATGTACATTGGTGCAATCACAGGGCACGATTCATATACATTCAGAAATATTTTGATCATACTGTTACAGATATCCTTCA